>VUJU01001082.1:0-37643 GCA_009835225.1 Aphis craccivora
TAGATTTAATTTGCTGTCTAAAATCATACTGAAAGCTAAAAATTGGAGCATTTTATGGACTATTTATCGTGTATACATGCACATAAACACATAGAAATTAATACAGAATTGTAAAATCAATACACTGAATAATTACAAAAATGTATATAGTTTTTAATGTTTATAAATTTTATTTGATAATTTAATACAAAGTTGCATAAATAGTTTTTAAAGAAACGCAAAAATTTAAAAACTACACAGTACTCACTATTTTTATTCATTTTTTTTTTTGCATAATTCATGTTAAACTATTAATAAAATTGAAATACCGATTTAAGTTATTTTGTTGTAAATAAAGAAAGATTATTTGTAGGAAATTGAAAATTATTACTTACCTCGTATAACTGATTATACTTTCAAAATATAATTTTTAAAATATTTGAATTAATTTAAAATGATTTATTATCTATAGTACGTATGTATTTATTTTGTCTAAATCTTCTAGTAATATTATATGAAATAATATCAAAATAATTATTATATAATTTGTACGAATTTTTATTGAAAATAATTACAATTAAATCTTCTGTAAAGTTGTACCTATTGATAACGCAAATATAAATATTGATTGCAATATAAATATATATCATAAAATATCCTTAAAAATATAATCTGACGGACAGTTTTCGCTCAGAATATAAAGCAGAGTGACTTTATCGATTTTTAGTATGTGCATATTGCATTTTTGCAAAACAGTACAGTGTACACTGGAAAATTATATTCTAAAACTATAAATAAATTTAAAATGATGTATAAAGAGTGGCATAATTTTTTTTTTCAATATTAAAAGATGACTGTAGAAAAATATAATCCAAACTTTATTACTCACGGCAGTATACAAACTTTTTCCACACAGCACTGCCTATATTAAAAGACCTCGTTTTAATGAATATGTGATACATCAAAATATTTGTTTAAGCAAAAGTTATTTATAAATCAATGTAGCTAATGCGTGTAATTTATGTGCATACTTTTCCATATTTTTGAAGCATGGTATTATATTTATTTATAATATTCAAAAATTGGTAATTGAGAAATGTTCAATAGATAACTGTATATATAGGGGTATGTTAGTAATAAAATATTAGGTCAGATTTTATAATTTTTATACTTAGAATAAGTGGGGAGAGGACAAAATCTTATGGAAGTGTAAAACCACATATAATCGAGAGCGAATGGAAGGCGAGAATGAAGGAACTTAAAATAATATTTTCTATCAAAATTTATGGTTATTGTTATTCTTTATTTATATAAAGAATATCTGAATTTAAATAAAAAAAAACTATAAAAATTAACTATAGAGTATTTACATTAGTTTCTTGTCATCTTAATTACTTTGGAGTTAAGCAATGATTTTTAATTTTGTTAATCATGATAAATGTCCATAAAATATTTATACTATTAAAACAAACTTTCCTCTATTCAAGATCAACAAAAATATTAATAAACTACTAAAATCTGTAAATATGTTAAACGAGTATTACTTATTTTAGTTTTTATTTTAAGAAAAAAAAAAGTCAACCACAAAGCTAGTGCTTATTAATAATACGTGCGTTGCAAGTTAGGCGATTGCAGAAGCGTGTCTACAAACCAACTTTGACCATTTGTTTCAGTCCGTTTCTTGGTTACGCCAGAAGTTCAGTTTGGCGTATATCAGATGTATTAGTTTTCATTTGTCAGTGGCCGACGGCAGGGGTCAAGGGTGGCTACTCACACGCACACTCACGCTTAAGCTCCTCGGAAATCGGTTTGGAGTAGACGTTTTTGTCTATATATAATAATACACTTAGTCGTCGTTTTACAACGGATTGTCTGTACTACAGTATATATATATATATATAGATAAGACAATATAGACTTTTGGTCTTAAGTATATATATATATATATATATTTGCCCGTGTACGAGTTTGTGCGAGTGTGTATATAGTTTCGATCTCTTCACACATTTACCGTGGCCATATTATTATATATATATATTGTATACACTGCACAGACTCCGGGCTATACGCTATAATATACACGCTGTGTTTGACAAGACGAATAATTCTTCGGGAAAACAGAATCTATCGGCAGCAGCGGTGGGTGGTCGGAAAGTCAAGGGGGGGGAGGAAATAAAATAATAGGAAAAGAACTAGAAAGGGGAAAAAACACAGAAAAACGTCAATCGCGGAAGTGAAACACGGTCGTCGTTTGCTCTTGACGGTGGTGGGTGTGTGTACAGTGTGTGCCATCGCCGTCCGTTGACGAACCTCGTTACCACGCTGTTTCACAGGTCTAGAACAGATCAAGTGCATCTTTAAAACTGTCCACGCGTTGATCTCTCATCATCCGTCACAGATCTCGTATGGACTTTGCTGTCTTTTTGTGTTTTATTTTATCTCTTGTTTCTTTTTTACATTTTTTCCCGTCTTTTCAACCCTTCTGTATAATGTTCTGAATCATACATTAACCGACTCTCACGTGCATTGTGTATATTATCGTACAGTGCCCCCGCGCCGCGTAATGCGCTTCTCGAACTTCATTATACTTGCCCGAATAATCTCGGGCGGTGCAGTGGTTCGCGTCGTCTATTAATCAATATTACATAGACTCTGCCTCGGTTTCGATAAAAACACATTACACGTGGCCCGATATGAGCACTACGGGGTAAGTGTAGAATAATAGGTATAGGTCGTATATATACATATGACTGAACAGCATGTAGTTTTGTGTTCACGTAAATTTGTATAATATGACTCTACACTGCTACAATGTCACGTAGGTCAACCGTTACTATTACATAATATACCTAGTATAATATGATACACATAAAAACTTAATATGTTTGTATTGTTTTTAGCACAAATATCCTTTTTTCGATCTAGTATGGTATGACACAATCGTCGGGTGTTAAATTGTTATACATACTTATTACCTTATATTCCGGTATCTTAGTTATAACTTTTTTCAATACGTTTTAATTATAGAATTATTACGACCACATACACGGCGGTTTAGCTAGGCAATTTAGCTACATCACTATGCCATAGATAAAATATGTTTCGTTTTATTTTTAAATAATATTATTATTTATACGACGACCGATTCCAAAATAACAATGTTACAATATTCAAATAATATTTACAGATATTATTGAAATTTGGATTTAACGGCTCTTGAGTTTTTTAATATCCATCTATTAGCTAGTTGTGCATAATATCACAAACATTTAATGTGAAGTGTATATTATATTGTGTGGTTTATATACTGATAATTCCGCGAGACCGTTTAGTCATTATTATCATGATGTGTATAGTATATTACAATGCTTAATGAAGACAATATTATTCTTTATAAAACAATTATTTTTATTTTTCGAAATTCTAATCTAATAAAGCGATCGCTATAAAAACGTGCGGGCAGAATTAAATAGTAGCAAGCACATACAAGTTATTGTATGATATGATAAAGTAAGTATAATCTAAATTATTGACGCGAAAACAATTTTATTATCAACCACAATGTACTTTTGTAGTTATATTGTATCATCTATAAGTAAAAAAATTAGTTTTTTATCGATTTTATTTTATTAATTTTGTAAGTTTCGTGTGTATTTTATTTATAACTCGTGATTTTTATTTTCACTATATACATATGTCATATATATATAATAAACTTCATTAAACCTAAAAATGTTCAACTGTAATTTTATTTTTAGAAATTAATGACAAAATCATTAACTGAAGATTTTCCGTGATTAAATTGAAATGATTTCATATTAACATGATTAATTTATGGATGTAATACATAGTGAATTCACGTGGTGTTTTTGGCTGATTATTTATGAATATTCACAATTCAATTGAAAGCAAACGGTGCAGTATTATGAATCGTGAATAATTAATTTATAATTACTATTGCTGTTATTAATGTGTTCATGTCTGATTCACATTTAGGTATGACTAAATTTAAACAAAAATGTTGCCGCTTGAACTTGGCCGTGATTTTAAAGTATTTATTGCCATGGATAACAACGATGTTTAATGTTTATTAAGTAAATGCGTTTTTATGTGTGATGTAGAAGCTTTGTAGACAAGTAAGTAATTTAATCCTCTATTATTGATTTTGATAACACCTGATCGGCATAGAAATATTTTTTCACTCATTCTACCTTTTAAAGTCCAAATTTACAATTTTTCAAATTTAAATATAAAAACTGCAACATAAACATTTTTGAGGTAGTCATAATAATGATAGATATTTAAATTTATTACATACATATGCTTAGTTGAACGATTATGGGAGTCAATTGCCATATCCTATGAAATTAATATTATATTTATGTATTATACTTGTATAAATCAGCTTAATAGCTTAAATAAATAATCAGTTTTAGTATTTATTATTAACATTTGTTTTGAAAATTTTATTTATTTTATTTTTTTTACTAAAACCATACTTTGTATTTCATTACCCATAACCTAACCCATAACTTGTATAATTTAACCACGGTGAATATTATAATATATTTATTGATAAAATTGGCATTCAGTCAATTTAATTAAATTAAATGTAGATAATAGTATAATCGCATGTATGTATTTAGTAATGTACTCGTAGTTCTTTGTACTTGAAACGATTAATTATGACAATAATAATATGAAAATGTAAATAATATAGTTTGTTACTTTTAAAAATTAGATACTTTTGTCAAAAATAACTTGACATGAAACTATATATAATTTCAAAAATATTTGGTGTACCTATATTGATACTAATTAATTACATATTAAAGTGTAATATAATAATTTAACGAAATTGAAGTCTTTAACAAATTTATATATATATATATAATATTTAAATACATTTATATGTTTAATATTTAATGTATTTATTTAAATCCGTATGTAAATATCGATTTTTCAAACTTAAACGCATTGTTATTTGATACATTATTTAGAATTTATTATACGATTACGGTCTATTTCGTTGATTTTGTTAATTATTATCACCATTAAGTAAAAATAAAATAATCGTATACGTATAATTAGCATAAGTATACATTTTGAAATATGCTAACATCGCGTTCAGTACAATTGTGGATGTACATAAACATCAGCTTTCTACAATCTACCATGTTTAATTGGATCAGAGAAAAAAAGGAAAGAAATCTGTGTTTTGTTTATTTTGATGATGATACGAAAGTGTAAATACTTCTATACTATTATTGGAGTAAATTTATTGGCGCTGTGAGCTATTTCTATATGGCTATTGGCTATTATTTGTTCAGGATGTAATGTTTACACATCAGGCTTTGGTTGTGGATATATTATAATATGGTCGCTCGTGAAATACGTAATAGTATAAGAAAAAGATTTAAAATTGTGTATACCGTTTTGGAAAGTAAAATTTGGTACCTACATATTGAATATTGATATTTGATACATTTAAAAATTGTATTAATGACTTAATTTTGTTTTTTGAAATATGTATTAATTATCAAAACATTTTTGATTCTGAGTGGAGAGAGAATCATTTATAATATTTTAGTGTTATATGTAATTTGTTATTTCTGTTCTTCAGATATTTGATTTGAGTTGATATTT
Source organism: Aphis craccivora (assembly GCA_009835225.1). NCBI lineage: Eukaryota > Metazoa > Arthropoda > Insecta > Hemiptera > Aphididae > Aphis > Aphis craccivora. The sequence goes on from VUJU01001082.1 coordinate 5,626, forward strand.
TTCTATCACTTAAATGGAATTATATTAAAATTGCTATTTTTGAACAAAATTCTGGATTCTGTATTATTAATTGTATTTAATTTTACACTCCTTAATTGCGGGCAGAAATATACATGCTTGTGAAATAGGACACTCTTTCATGTATTACTAATTCTTATTTCTTACCAACTCCAAAATTTTAGTTCTAAGATATAATTTATGAGCATAATATCACAAATTAATTATATTAGACGGTTTGGAATATACATGCATTATTCACCTTACATTTTTTTTACATTCATTTTTTCAACATGGAATCTTTATTAACGAGCATAGAATTTTATCATTGTTCTTTAGCTTTAAAAAGGACGAAATTGGAGAGAATAGGAATGAAAACCAGTTGAATCATCGGAGTAATCGCTTTCTATTACTTTCTTATTACTACTTACATTTATCTATTTATAATTTTCATTGGGTAGTTAACAATGTAATTTACGTTTGAGTTTTCTTTGAATATTTATCCTTTTACCCTCATCTGTTTCTCAAAATATTCATATATCTCACTAGTCACTATTCTTTATCAATGTACTCTTAGTTAATAGTTCACTATTTGTTGATTTCTCTTTGTTGTTTAGCCTTTTGTTGAAATCCTTTTGCTATGGTATTTTTACTTTAATATGCATAATATTAAGAACTTTATTTTACTGATTTTTCAAACCATCATCCACCAGTCTCCAAATTACTTACAATACTAACTTATATGATTTATAAATAGAACATAAATCAGACTATGTTATTACAATAAAAAAGCACAATATAAAATATATAGTTACATTCTTCATTGTTTTGGTTTATGATTGAACTATCTGCGATTGACCGCATTATATATGTATCTCTTTTGTAGTAATAAATTTGAATTCAAACTAAACTATACGTAACATAATATGTTTATGTATATTGTTGCACCAATGTACCGTTGGGGTATAAATGTATAATAACCTAGTTATTAATAGTGATAAATTTATAAGGCACACGTACAAAAATTAATTTATGAAAATTATAGGTTAGTCATTTTAAAATATATAAATTTTCAAAATATTGTACTATGAAATACATTTAAAAAATATGGCCGTTCATACCTTTGAAATAACTAGTGCAAGGCTCAAAAAATCTAGATAAAATTAATTTTATTTTTATTCCAGGGTATTTATACTTTTTTACACTACTTGTTAGACTTATTTAGATATATTAAAAAAAAAGTATATTTATACGTCCAAACAATGACATTTCTGCGTATATTCTATTCAATTAAAGTCCCCCGACGTTAAACTTTTAATCTCAATATTGTTAATCATGTGTAAGACATTTATATAAAATTAAATAGTTCTTACAATTAAAGCTCGGATTTTCGTGCACTAAAAAGTATCGAAATATGCCATGTAATATGCAGTAAAAATCATGGAAATATTCAACAAATATGCAAGAATTTATTTTCATTTATTTAAAACTTGAAAATTAATTAATAATAAAAATAAATTATTTATTAACAAATAATTAATTACTTACATAGCTACTTAATGAAAAAACTGGGAATTTTCTGAACACCTTAATGTATTTTTAAAATCACCAACAATACATTTTCTATAAGAGTTGCAAAAAACTATATTTTCATTAGTAGTGAATACCTCAGTGTGTTTGTTTGCTTGAGAAATTAATCCATTCTTGAATTTTGATGCAAATCGAACTACTTATTTTTGGAATAAAAACGACTAAACGGTAAACGACGTAATAGTGTGGTATGTCGATAACTGACTGATACAACAAGATCAATTAAGATTATAGATAGACACAAACGCTTATTGTAATCGATTATTGATCTTATCTTTACTCCGGTTGTTGTTTAATGCCAACAAAATTATTTTTAATACTTCTACTTAAAAAAATATTATTTTATACATTTTATTTTATATTTCGTAAAAATATGTAATAACCAATTAATATACAAAAAAAAAAAAAAAAAAATTCACCAGTATCTTCAAGCTATTATGCTTTGTAAGGATTATTGAAAAAAAATCCAAAAATGTGTAAAGGAAAAATATATGTAATTGCATAGAAATTAACGCTCTACTTATAACTATCGTTGAAAAGTTTTAACTTATATAATCAATTTTCAATACTTTTAAATTTGTATACTTTTTTGAGAAATGTGTGTTGGAGTTGTAGATTTTGATATCAATGTTAATAAACATTGTATTTGGCATTATTTAAAATATTAATAGATAGTCATGTTTCCTTAAAATGTATAAATAATATATTTTTAATACTAGAATTTTGTAAGATATTCGCAATAAATTGAGTTTGATTACATCCAATTTATGAAATTTGTGTTTGCTAGAGGCTGACATTTCAAACGTTTACTTGTAATTCTCCTAAATCAATAATTAAGACACAACTCAAGTTTAAAGTTAATTGCAGTATTTATTTATTTATTTATGTTTAGTCTGCTTTACCATTATTGTACAAACATTATTCATAAGATAAAAAAGGTAGTCTTTTGCTCATATATTTTTTATTTTTCTTAAGTATTTTAAATATAATTTTTGGAGGAATAAAATTTTTATAATACCCGTTTGATAGCTGACTCTTGATTCTTGAATACAGCAATATATTATACTGTCTTAAAATTTAATGATATTTAAATTATAAACGTATTATTTTTATCCATGAAATTACACTGGATTAGTTATTAAATTAAACAGAACATTAATTAAAAAAACTATATATGTAATTATTATTTATTAATTTATTGAAATAGTACAGCGGAAAGATCTTATTTTTAAATAAACAGAAGTTATGTGATAAATAATATGAAAAGTTATGATTTGAAATTAAAAATTATTCAAGGTATGATTAAAAATATTAATGTTATAATAGACATAATTTTGTAAACAGTACCATTTAGACAAAATAAAATAAAAAAAATAATGATTCTACACTGGCTAAATTCATATTTGTTGGTTATTTTTTTGAAAACGGTTAAGAAAAATCAGAATTCGAAACAAAAATCGAAATTACCATATTATTACTTATATTACCTATATAATTAAATGTATTTATTTTTTCTGTTTTCACGATTGAATAAATGTTCTTCTAACCAATTTCCAAATAACTGAGTGTATTTTGATATTTGATGATTTACTGTCAAAATTATTTCACTTAATTTTTAAGATTTTTTTCTAACTAGAACATAGTCGTATTTTATTTTCTTAAACAATATTGAAAATAAATTAAAATTTATATCGAACTCAAAAACTGAATTGTAACTATCGGTCATTTTTATTGAAATACCGTGTTCTTTATTTCCATATTAATATTTTGATCGAGTACGTTCAACTTTGATTTATCGGCTTAACACTATGTAAACATTTAATAATAGGTATTTTTAGGACAATCGGCGTGTAGCGTTGTATGTGGGGTAGGAGTGTTACAGTCTTTAGAAAATGTTTTCTCGTTCTACCTTAACAACCTTGACTATTTCGTCATTTCTAGACATGATATTTTGTATCAAATCATCATCATAAAATGGGTAGTTTAACGTTTAATTTCTCAACATATTTAAAATGTAATATATTTATTATTTATATAAATTAAGAAAAAATAATAAAGCTAAGCACTATAAGAACACTCGTCTATTACAAAATATAATTTTGAAACTCATATTCCGATGGATACTCGTGATTCAGAATCCTGGGATGTACGAATAAGTAATAATACTTAGTGATGAGAATATGAATATTCTCTAAGGAATGTTCCCAGAATATCTCTTACCTCTCGCGAAGTTTCTTTAACAAAATAAAAAATGAATTGTACGAGTACACGTAGAACGACAGTAACTACAAGAAAAACAATATTTGATTAATGTATTTTATTTCGCATCAATTGGCTTAATTGCTTTATTAACCAACATAATATTGATAAGCAATATATTAGATTATAATTGATTATAGAATTAAAATGATCGTTATTCGTTATTATATTTTACTTAGTTAAAAGTTGTATGTTCCTTTTTTATATTTCACCGATTTACAAACTATTCTAATTATATTTAATGTTCAAATATTCAGTGGTAAAAAAAAATTGATGAGTTGGTAATATTAACAAGAAAAATGTTGGTAAGTGGGTATCGCTCTGCTGTACATTAGGTTCCGCATAGATCATTATTATGTATTATAGGAGTGTTAAATTTGAATCCAATGATAATTATCATTGTATACGAAAAACGATTCTGAACGAAGATTATTTGTCAGCCTAAGATATAATTTTCACTGGTTGGTGAAAAAGTGGTTTATGTTTTAATGGCCTGAATTTCACCAGAATTTAAGTTTTTTTATAATTATTGTAAGATAAACTTATGAAAAATCTTGTATTAAATTTTCAACTCTAAGCTACTTATACAAAAATTTTTATACCTACAAAATAATTTGCAAATATTCATCGTTTTGACGAATTTTTGTCAATATTTGAACTTCAAATGCCAACAAAAAAAATTGTGCCTATGTATTTTTATAACTTTTTTAAAATAATAAGAGTAACTTATGAGTTATTTTGTATTAAATTTTCAAGTATTTTGATTGGACCAAAAAAATTTTATCGACACTTCAAAAAAAATTTCTCAAAAAAATCGAAAATTTCTGTGGTCTTTAAATAACACAAAAAAAGTCAAAATTTTTTGAATATTTAACTGTATATAGATAACACTGACATAAACATTTGGTGAAAATTTCAAGTATTTGCAGTGATTAGTTTTTGAATTACAACCATATAAAAAAATCGATTTGGTCGAAAACCGGTTTTGCGTAAAAATGCCCGTTTTTCCTTAATTTTTTTTTGGTTTTTTCTGGCGCTTTTGAAAACTATTGGGAATTTCAAAAAATGACTTCCCCAATGGCCCAACTAGATTCATTTTTGGTATCGGAAACCACCCCTAAAGTTTGAAGTTGAAGCATTATTTCGACACGTTCTCATGTACACAGACAAAAAAAAAAAAAAAAAAAACATACACATCATTGTAAAATCAATACATTCATCGCTTCGCTCAGAATCTAAAATATTTGAGGTAATATTTTGTAAATTAAAATATTCTTTTAAAAATGCCACAAAAATGATGATACATTTAATTAAAAATTTTAGATTGAAAAGTATGGAGAATATTTAAAAAAAAATTATATTATTCTCGATGAGTATCGGTCTTGAAAATATTCCGAGGAATTTATGGAAACTAAACTCCCGAAAAGTTGCATATCATTAAAATAAAACTAAAAACATATTATTATATATTAATTAAGAGTTAAGATACATTTTGTATTCATAATTTTTAGAATACCTGAATAATTTAATTGTTGTGACTTGAGTTGTTTTAGGTTTTGATGTATTTTATTTTACATAAATCATGGTCCTTATTTCGTTCCTGAGTGAAAACATTAGGTATGGTATACAAAAAAACGAAATAATTGAATTTTAAAAATCAGTCACTATTTATATCGAGATATGAAGTATATAAAATCAATGATAGCTGACCTTTACAATGGATGTCATGTGATTATTATAAATGTTGGCCTTGTGTTTTGAAATTGTTGTATAGAAAATTTCGAAGACGGTAACAGCGTGTAAGTTTAAGTCCTTTTGTGGCTCACAAATTAAAAAAAAAAACCAAAATATATATTGGTTTTGTGGTTATGTATGCGAGTTTAAAATTGAAATACATAAATAATACTAAGTAAAATAAATGGAATATTAGGTATATTGTAAATATATTAGAATATGTACGTATTCATACGCGTACTTTATATTTATGTCGATGCGTTAAATTATGCATTTTCAATTTACTGCATTTTTTTTTGTGTCAGGTGCATCAACAGCTGGTAGGTTATTATGCTATTCCGTAAAGGTATATGGCTGGTTTATCGGTCACTGTTCGATCGATGAGCGTATAGACAGGGTTTCCTAAAACGTAATACTGTTGGATAAAAATAAGAAGTTAATTACAATTACGAACATTAAGCATGCGCGAATATATTTGCTGCTTGATTTTTAAGAAAAATATCCTTGTCTATTACGATTTGAAATGTGGGTATTTATTCAACTCCAAACAAATAGCCTTTATTATTTGATATTTTTCCATATTTTTTTTTATCGATCAAAAATTATACTATAAAATAATAATAATATATTATATTAGACCGGAATGATTGTTTATAATTTTATTAGTGAAAATGATTGTAGGTACAATTTTTCTGCTATTTCTTTCCATATTTTTATTTTCTTTGTTCGATGATAATTACTTATTGCTGTTATTATAGTGAGATGACATTTAAGGAAACTGTCATCAAGTTATCAAACTATTAAAGTTATGGTTAGTATTACTTTAAACCATAGACTATAATAAACTAAAAGCCATAGAGCGCTCGAGAGCTGCAGGATGTTGATCTTTGACATTGGGTGTGGATTACTTGTCAGTCGTCATATTGCCATAAAATAAACTACTGTTAATAGTGTTATAACGTTCAGAGCTTAATCTCTGTTGGATCTGAATAGACGTGAGGGTATAAAATAGCACGGAGCGCGTTCATTACAGTTTTTAACTATAAAAACATATTTGATTTCGAAAAAGTTTCATCGTGTCGAGTTTATACTGTGCTCTATACAAACTATCATTCTTTTCTATAACCTGATTTTTTATAGGGTTCGAAAAGGAAATAATTGTCTATTCGTCTATTTCATTTATTATTCAGTGAAACTGAAGTTGCAGTAATTGTGTTATATTTCGTTTCTATGGCTAAACTTTAGTTAATTATTGAATGAGCTTTGAATTACATTTTGATAAAGTTCTCTAGATAAAATGTATAAAGTTAATGAATAAAGTTGTTTAATTGGTACTGGTTATTTTTTTATTGTTGGAACATAGATTTTGAATACGGTCGCTTAAATTAATTTAATATGTTTTATTCTAAAAAATTAAATATTTTTTTTCTGGGGAAATATTCAACAGAAACTCTATAGTATTATTTTTGTACATAAAAGTTCTGTTTGAAAAACAATTTTGGCAAGTAACATTTAAAAATTAATTGATTATAGTCAGGAATAGTTGATCTTTCATATTGATTGTATTTAATGCCAAATTAAATATTTTTTATTCAACTATGATAACCTGGTAATTCAGTTATAATTATCAATAGAATACAAGATGATATCTATCGTATAAACTTCAATTCAGTGTTTTCAAACGTTATAATAATATTATAATTATAACGTTATGCATGACAAAAAACGATTAAACAGAGTAAAACGGAATCTAATTAACGTACAATTTGCTATTTTATGTGTTAATAAGACGGAGACAACACATGCGGCTATAATGTCTGTTAAATGTAACGTCTAAAAAACGATAAACGTAATTAATGTTTTATAATGTTTTAATCATAAATAACGTAAAACGATTTTTTTTTAAATGCAAACTGCAGTCCAATATTTTAATATTGATCGTCGAATACTATTTCAGTTATATTTAGTATATCTACTAGGAGTCTCGCAGTGTTCAATTCGACAGAGACTTTAAATTTTACCAATTTACACTCTGTTTTTGATTCGAGTTGGATATATACAATATAAGTACACGAAAATATTGCAATCCTATTTCAGAAGTATGTTCTAAGAAAAAAAAATTAAAATGGTTATACGATTCTGTCTATAGCTATACACTTTATATCTACGTCTACTGTGCACGGGGCAAATGTGTAAGGCAATTATTTTAACTCGTCATTGATATTCGGCCGATAATTTTCTTCGTTTTTTGTCGACGATTTTGATTGTAATCCTAAAGTCAGTTGGTGATAAATAAGATGAGGTGGTATATGTTAGGATTTTCATTGATGTGACACTGCGCAATTAAAAATGTAATATATACATTTATCAAAGCTTTAAATATTATATTGTAAAACGTTTTATTTTGTATATAAGTAATAATACCTAGGTAGATGATTTAAGTTTATTTTTCAATGATATATCAAAGAATGCAATAACCTCATCGTAAGTAGTTAATCGAGTAATTGATAAAGAGTCAACATTTCGTTTAATATTTATTTGTATTAGATGTATAGATATTTAACATCTCTCCCGAAAATTATAATATTAATAATAATAAAATAATTTCAAGATAAATGTTTAAAATTAATTAATGAAAAAAACTAAAAATTGCCATGTCAGGAGTCTAGTCTTGATATTGTCACATTTCTTCTGAACCATTTCTTTCTTCTAATATTAATTGTTAGTGATTGCCTTTAAAATGAATTTTAAAATAAGTACTGATTTATTGGTATTTTCTCATTTTTAGTTTTTATGACTGTATTGTTGCTAATCTATTGTTGTTCGATGTATAATATGTTGAATGTTATTTTTATATTATCAAACTGAATAAAAAATTATATTATTAGCTTTAAACTTTAAACAAATATACATCTAATTATTTAGTGTTCTCAACATTATTTTCCATTTCTGTAGTTGTATTTAAGGTTACTATTTTTTAAAGATAAATTGATTTTTAACTAAATTTTGCATCATAAACTGATAGTTTGATATTATATTTCTTCAGATTTAGTTTAAATACTTAATATAATATTTATTAATGTATGATTATAATAATATATACATAATATATACATTTACATAATTATATATATATAAAAAAAGTTAAGTAACTTGACTATTATTACCATTTAATTTTCAGAAACGTCTCGCTTAGTGTGTATTATGATTGATGTAACATTTCTTTTTTAAAAAATGAGGTAATTCATAAAAACAGTTGTGTACATAAATAAAATATTCGAATTATTATTTTGTTTATAAGTACTACCCTAACGCCTTAATTTCACTCGAAACTTTGATCAAGGTAGACTTCATATATTATGAAGTATAATGAACTATAAATAAATGTACAGTAAATAAAAAAAAAGGTAAAATGAGAGGATCTATTTTATTTAGGGTACACTGAGTTGCAAGCGTTAAATGGTCAGGGCTAGCCACTTAACTGCCACAAGTATACTACGGATAATACACTTAGGAAGTCTCGACTCGCCAATATAATTATATCACTCTCGTAAATCTCGTCCTGTGTACGCTATTAACAGCAGCAGTGTTATACTAATATTATACAATTACATGCCGATTGGAAATTCACGGCATGAATTATGTAATTTAATTTATTATGCTCCTTAAAAATTAAGTTTGGGTAATTAAATACAATTTTTTTTTCTTATTAAAATAACTGTTCAATTATTGGTTAATAATAATTATTGTATTACTATATTTTCTTTTTCACACGTTGATTGCACTTAAATATTTTAATTTGAATAATATAATGAGTGAGAACTTGTTTATGTATTACAATAAATAGTATATTATTGTATAACATATATATTAAATATTACATTTTGAAGATGTTAAAATAATTGACCAAAACATATGATAAATATTATACTGTATTAGGTTCAAAATATAATATTATTTAAAATTAATTTTACGATTTTTGATTGTATTTTTTATTTTTATTTTTTAATAAACAAATTATAAAAAATGAACATATTTGTTTGAACACATTCAATATGTAACATACTAAATTAATCGTTTATCGTGGATTATTGTTACACAACTTTATACACATAGGTATACATGATGCGTTTAATCACGATTATTATATTGTTGTGCGTTCGATGTACACTAAATACTGGTAGCTACTTTTATGTTATAAAGTAACATTTATTTATTTTGTATTGCAATAATAATAAATTGGAGCATGTAAATTAATTACAGGCTCTCTGATCCAGAAATAAAAAAAAAATAGTTGCCAGTCACAATAAATCATTATAAGCGTGTACCTACAGTTGTATGAAAAATAAAAAGAGAAAAATAACACAATTTAGTAAATATACGGTATACACAGATGTGCATTTATAATAGTAAGTACAGATGTACACGCGTTTGATATTACATAATGTGAAATAATATCATTTAATAAATACATCGATTAAATGGAAAATAATATTTTATTTTTCTCAATATTTGTGAAAATTAATTTCAATATACACTTACGGATATAGGTAGATTTATGTATAATATGAGCTACGGGCTAATTTATTAAAAATGTTTTTGACCCATCCCGAGTTGTTCTCGACAAGAAATAGTTTGCGATAAGATTTGTGATAACGTTTTTATTTTTGTGAAAAAAAAAATTCATCACAATGATCTAACGCTTAAATTACAAGAAACGTCAGAAGAAATGTCAGAAGAAAATTCCCTAAGGAAGAAGTGTGTGCTCTCTTATCCTTTCGTTTATTTTACCCGCCTCTGATTAATTATCAAAACGTTTTAAAATGTCTGTACAACATAATTAACAAAATAATAATTAATGTAATAATGTAATATTCAATCTTTAGAAAATATCACATTTTTGTTTTTAAACAAATAATATGAATGGTAGAGATTTTTATCAGATTCTGATAAAATTATAACAGTTATGTGGGCTTTATATTTTCTAAAAACTGTTTTATCAGAAGATTAAATTCCTTCAATTAAGATCAATTTTAATAGAGCAAAACTACTAGTCATTAACAAAAAAATCGTCAAATTTTAGATATTTTTCGTTTTTATGAGCTTGTATTAACTATAAAATAATTAAATATAAAAAATGAAATTTAAAACATTAATAAAAACAGAATTTTTTGTCACAACATATTATAATTTTAATCCTACTATAAACACGATAATATCTTAAAATATTATTAACCTATAGGTATCCAATGTTTTATATAAAATGTCTTTTTTTCGGAAAATATGAGTCCTGAGATATTTGATTACTTAAGTTAAGTATGATTAGGGTTTGTGAAATTATTTTATAATACTTCAATTGAATAATCCACGATAATATTTTATCTTAATTTTATCATTATAACAACATAACCGTACAGTTATTGTCTTTTTAATCTATTTTAAGCTAAAATTAAGCTGAATTAATAATATTTTAATAATTTTTAAATTTTTCACATCAAAATAAAAGTAACAAAAAAAAAAAAAAATTGAAATTGAATGATATTTCTACACGACCGTTGTATAAATGTAACAAAAAGCACAAATTTTGGGAGACTTTATAACCAATTTTTACGTAGTATCTCTTGGGTAATGCTAACAGGCTATATTAAACTCATGAATTTGATAAAATACCCCGAAACACAATTCATGGTGTTTTTAAAATTTGGGATCCAAATCCTTTTTTTTTTTTTGAATAATAGATATATTTTATAAACGTTGAAATATTTGTATAATATGTATGGGCTTATACAATTTATTATGTAGGTTTATATATTTTTTTGGTTATTTTAGTAACATGTTACAACATTTTAACAACATTTTAATAAAGAACAGATGTTCTTAATTATGGGTCTTACATGGAAAAGTCGTACCTACCTCTAATACATCACATTATTGCGTATAAGTCATCTTGCGGAATGACAAAAAACACAAAATTATATATAATTTACATTTATTTTATAAATTACTATACAATTTTTTACTACCAGGGGCAATTCATTAATTATGAATATTATACATCTGAAAAATTTTTGGGCGTTTGTTGAGTATTTTTGTACATACAATTGTTAATTTTTTATTAAACTGTGTGAATACCTAATTACTAAAGCTTTTATTAGATCTATTAAGTCAAATTTTATTCATTAACTATATCAAGTTGGAAAATGTTGAAGTGAATTGGGGTGGCCAAAGGCGTAATATTACATTATTACCTAACTAATCAAAATTATTTTTGTAAGTTTTATTTTTTTAAAAACCGTATATATTTAAATATATAGAATATAGAATATAGATACTAGAAATGTGGTATGATGGTGGTATATAATAAGCAATATAGGACAAATGAAAGTAGTCAAAATGGATATAAAAATCTATCAATAAAATTATTAAGTTAATTATATTTATTATGAATCGTTAAAAGTTTTTTTATGAAATATCTAAACAAATTATTTATTATAATTTAAAAAATGTTATTGATACTCATAATATTTATTTTGCCTATTTAAAAACATACCTATTATGTCATAATTTATAAATGTTTAAAATGTATCTTATTTTATAATTTATAATTTATAAATTACAACTATAAAGCATACTTTATACGTAAAATCTCTCATAACATTTCTCTTAATTTGAATTAATATTAAATTATTAATTTTTAATTTTCTTTAATTTATTTGATATATTTTTATACTATTGGGTGTATTTTAATAGTATAATTTTTTTTAAAATCTACTATAAATATTTATTGATTGATTTGTATTTATTTTCTTATACGACCGATTGTCCCAACGTCCAAACGGCTACGTTCATTCGTGCTTATCCGTATAGTAAGACGTTCACGAAATATTGAAACACGCGTATAAACTCAGATAATACCATTTATCCTTTCAGTACGAAGAAGGCGTGGTTAAATAATACAGTCGAGTACATAATTAATTTCAACGAAACAACTACGGATACTACAGAAATAACACTACTCTGACACGTTGCCGCCTTCCGGACGTGATATATTCATCATAATGTCTTTTGTAACTGCTATGTTCATTCGCTTGAGTCACCTGATAATTATAGTTACATTGAAAAAAAGTAGTTGAAAATTATTATCTATACAAAAAAAGGACTGGCTTGTTAAAAAAAAAAAAGTTTCTGTGATACACCACTGAAATCTAAGGTATATATACCACATTAGTTGATATAGTATAATATGCATGCGTTTACTATAATGATATTTGGCCAAGAGAATTTTACATTTTATTGCTTTTCTAATTTTCTTTTCGAAATTGCAGTAATAGATACGACAATTTTAATACATCCACAGCTATTTAACACGGATTATCGAAATCGTGATTCAAGTACCTACCTATTCTAATTTATAAAATTGTTTTTAGGAATATAAAGATTTATTTATAATGTAAGTATATTAGGTATTTATACATTTTTTTATGCGTACACAACTTTCAACTTTCATGCAATAAATTAAACTGTGTGAGTAAACCTTTACACTCTCTGTAAATGCGGAGGCGCTGAAACAATGGAAAAACGCAGACAACAATGCTGACGTTAGTTCGGTAATTTATATAGGTATAGGTGAATACTTTACCTATATCCACTGTTATTATATCACGCTAATATACTAGCAACCTGTAGAGAACTTTCCTACAGTTACGTAACACACTTTTAAATGATAGTTTCAAACATTTATTTAATTTCCAACGTCACTATGACATGAACTACACGAAGTTAACTTCAACAAGACTTTGTTAAGCGTGCTGTCGAGTCTGAACGCAGTACGCGCTTTGTCTATATCATATAGGCGTGCGCTGATTCCAATTTCTGGTCTAGTCTGAGACTACTATTCCTCCAATACTTAGATAGTAGGTACCTTATAATTTTATTTATACATATAATTTACTTACAAATTTGAAACTATAATGACCAGATATAAATAAAATAAGTTTGTTGTATACCATTATAGACATGTACGTTGTTGAGGTAAAAAAAAAACAATTTCATTTCCTATGTATCTTTATAACTTTAATCCTATTAAATTTAAGAAATAAAATACATATTATATTAGACTAAAACTCACAAAACATATTACGATAACTTAATAACTAATACACGAAAGAATATTAGAATATGTACTATTACATTTATACAACATGAAGAAATAATTATGGGAAAATTCGTATATTTACCATGATTTTAAATTCATCAAGTAACATATAAATATCTAATACTGTATCAGTAAGTTCTCGTTAAGCAAATGATTTTTTATAATTTTTTCCTCGTGTTTTATTAAAGGAAGAAGGTTATTATAAGGTTGTATCATTACAGTGTTAAATTACTACGAGCCTCCAGTGATATGTAATATACAATATACATTATACATTAATCATATGTAATTTCAATGCCCCCAAACGATTCTGGTTGCCCTGTGTTGTCCATTAGCAAGTGTATGGTCTATATTCATTCTGGAAAATTCATCAAGCATGTTCAGCTACCTTCTCTTTTCTTTCTTAAATAACACAGTCTGATTTTTGGAATTTTCAAATATACTTTAAGACCATATTTTTAATTTTTTTTATCCTATTAAGAAGTATTTTGTGAAGATACTAACTTATTATTTTAAAATATAAAGAGCGAATTTTAAACAATTAAGTATTTAGAAGATAAATATTCTGATAACGTTTACATATCAAAATTAGAATTTGAATAAATAAGTATTTTTTTGATTTGTTTAAGTTTGTATAATAAAAATAGTAGTCCATGATAAGAGATTTTGAAGATGCTGTGATATTTTAGTAATTATTAGTATTAATTCTATAACATCCGGTGAAGTTTTATTCATAAACTAATTTATTGATAAATTATTTGGATTGTATCATAATAATATGATATAATACTATATTATGTAAATTTATAAGTCTAATAAAAATAGAAATTATCAATACTATATTCAATTCCGATAGTGGACTGCTAGTTATGGCCGGGTGAATACTTAAATAGGAAACAACATAAGCTAGAAAATTCAGATGTAATTAGAGTTTACGGTAGGGTCTATAGATATATTTGTTCATTATTTGATTAAAAATGTATACTCTTATATCGTTATGAAGTGAATTATCTAATACTTACTGGGGAGAATAATATTTACTATAATAACACGACCATAAATGGCTTGAATATTTTTGAATGGTTACAATTTTGGGACTGTTTAGCGAAACCTCGAATTTATATCACATCTGCCACATGATTAATTTAGTAGTATTTATGATTTGTATAGAACGATCTTTATGTGAATAGAAAGTTTTGTCTCCAGAATCAGGCTAAAAGAATATGATCTACGTATAGTTTTTTCTATACTTACATCAAAAGTTTTCTTTTTTAGAAATATAATTTTGAAAATTGAACAGGTTTCACGTTTTGCTTAAAATTTATCTTATACCCAATAAGATAAATTTTATATAACGGTATATGACGGTTATATGTTAAAAATCAAAGTTAGAGTAATAATATATGTATAAAATATAAAAACAATATTTTAGGAATATTTATTTACTTAATAGAAATTAAAAATTAAAATAAAGGAATTAATATAAATTTCAAGTATAACAACACGTTAATTTTCAAGTTTCTAGTTAAATTTTAAATACATTATTTAAATGTATGTAGGGAATATTATTATAAAGTTCAAAATAATATATTTGTATTAAATGTAATATGGTATTTTTCAAAGTGAATTTTCTCCATAAAGTATCCAATTCGTTAAAATTTCTAAATTAAAATATTAACTATTCACTTTTAATGGGTTTTTTCTATTCAAAGGGTTTTTTAAAATGTGTAATTACTGGTTTTTTTTACAGAAAATAAGTCTAATGTAACTAATACGTTCAGATAAGTGGGCGGCTTTGAAACATTTTTATTATTGTTGAATTTTTCATTTTATCTTTATAATAAGCTTATAAAAACTTATGGTCATTTACGAGTATTATAGGAAACAGTTTGGGATAATTTTAATGACTTATAATGCCACGATGAACCTATACATTTCAAAATTATTCATTTGAGCTAGAAATAAATAATTAATAAAATAATAATATACTGTGATGATCGATAATTATTTAGTTTGTAATATTTTAGATTTGCTATAAATTAATCAAACCTTATCATACTTATCACTCTGATAATCATATTTATATTCCTGCAAATATCATTCGTATTTATATTTTTTGTAGACACAATTACATTGCATTGAAATTAAACATTAGCTAAACATTATAGCCAATGAAAAATGTAATTGTAATTTGGTTTATTTAAACAAAATAAATTTAATTACATAATATCGTTTAATTATTCTCCAGTTCTTCACTATATATTTATAATTATCAACTAGTAATTACACTGCATTTTATTACTAACATTATATAGAGTTTCTACATTGTAAAAACGTGAGAAAGTACATTTAAGCAAGATATCATTATAAAATAAAGATAAATAATGATTTCTTATCAATTAAATTTAAACAAAGGATTTAGAAGAATTTTAACTTCCTTTTAAGTGTGTTAATAATTTCTATTTTAATCGATCGATTAAAAAAACGACACAACACTTATAATATAGTAATAACTTTTTAAATTGTTTTGTTTCGAATTAACATTGTTTGTGACAAATTACCATAAATTAGGTACTAGAAATTAATAAAAATGATAAAATTAATGTTTACAATCAATTTTATTAATTATAATATTTAGAAATATTTTTACAATGAATTTCATCATAATAAATTGTATTACATTAAAATTTCAAAAGCATACTCAATTCAATTTTGTGAATATATAGAGTGTAATATGTTGCTATACTTGTGTTCCTAATTACATACTTCATTATTTTTAAACCGATATTATTATTCACTATTAAAATGATAAATGATCAGGTTTGTTGACGTTTCACTCAGGTACTTAGCTTGAATCTGTATACTATCAGTTTTGATGATATTTCATTTCTTAACTTTTAAATCTTTTTGTAATATCATTTAAATCATCTAAATATATAAAAGGGATTGTATGTATATTGTATATACTTATTTATAGTGTAGAGATGATCGTATTTTTATCTTAAGATTAAATTTTTTTTTATATTCAGTCATCAGATAATTTAAATTTTATACTCAGACTAAATATCAACTAAAAAATAAATAAATGAGTTCGTCAGTAAAATCTAATGCTATGCTATTCAATTTATTGTTTGATGTGGTAATAAATTAATTTAATTAAATATTAATTTTTTTTCTAATATAGTTGAACACATTAAGTTACTTAACATTTATTTATACTATATTTTTAAATATTTCACTATTATGGTCTTATTTTTAGATAAATATCTCAAAATACTTTAATAATAGAATATATTTTATACCTAGTATTTTTTATAAAATAATTTCAATTCTTTGATGCATATAATATTGATTTAAATTGGATATTATTAATTTATTAATAGCTATAGATGAAATATACCTTATGTAGTTATTCTATATTTTATTTTAATAAGATGATTTGTACTATTACTGTTTGAATGTTGAACTGTTTTCTTTAAATAAACTAATTTTAGAAATATTTAACTTTGTTGAGGATATCTTAAAGTAATCATAGAACTATAATATTTCTTTTAATTATGGCATTACGGAATTCATATATTTATAAGATAATATGTAGTTAAAATGGACAATATAGTACTATTATATCATTGTGATTCGGTAATTTATATAGATTTCTGTTTTATGTATTCAATTTAGAATCGAGGCTGGCACTTTATTTCGGTGTGCCTACTCATGATCCATCCCTACATCCATGTATCGACTATTAAGATTGAACGCCCCGCTGTCAAATATCCATTCCGATACTAAAGTAGGTAAATCGCACCTATTTACATACACTATTTGCCAACGGCTGACTAACCATATTTGACATACATCACCTACTAACGTCATCAATTGTAAAGTCTTCTTTTCCGGTTTTTTTTTTAAATTTATTGGCAACACTTAGGTAAGTGCGCTTGTTTGTCGTTTTGATGATACACTTTGTTTTGCGATACAAAATCTAAATAGTAGCTTAAATATTTATTTGAAATTTAATATCTAATTGGGTTTACTAAAATATAACATATCATAAGATTTCTGTTCTTAACCTAGGCAATGAAGAAATGCATTTGAAACATTTGAGTTTTTGAATTTTTCTTATACGAATGAAGGCATTTAAAATTCAAAATCAAGCATTTCAGAGTGATACAAAAATCAAAAGTTATTAAAATTAGAACGTTAAAATTATTTTATAGCAATTGTAATGTAACGTGCGTTGTTTCTATATAAATTATTATTATTAGATATTACCTAAATAATTATCACAAAAACATGTCATTTGCTTTTGTATGTGAAGTAGGAATTGTGAAATTGTTTGTTGAACTATCAAGTTGTCGTTATCAGAAAAACATTTATGCAATAATTGTGTCTGTATGAGAATAAAACGATACAGGAAGTTCTTTTGTGATTGAAAGCTAACGAAGATAAAAGTACCACATAGGCTTCAATATGATAACAATAAAATATAATATATATTATATATCCTCTCAATGGAGGAGAAGCAGTCTCACAAAACTGTCCGTAAGTAATTAAAAACATCATTAATGGGTACTATATATATATATTATACACCTTTCGAGACAATAAAGAAGTAGGCACTTTACGATAAGGAAAAATGTTATTAACGTTAGCAAAGGCTGGTGAGAAATGAATTTACTGTTTTCACAACGTCATTTTTTATTGTGCCACATCATCGAAGAACAATGATTTAAATATTTTTAAATTCAAACGTCAAAAACCATTTGATTATTAAAATTGTGACCTGAAAATTACTTTTTGGAATAACTATTAGTTATTTTATTTAGTTATTACACTATCGTTATAATTTTATTTTACACAATATTAAATAAAAAATAGAAAAGTTGAATAACGAATTTTATGCATCGTATAAACGATATATAAATTATTTTTATTAGAATTTTAGCTACAATAGTAAGTAGCCAATAGTTGGAAATATTTGACATGCAGTGCTAATGATTTATAATGACTCTGTAGTTTTCTTGAATTAAAAGATCATTAAAACCCCAAAAAGAATGACGAATTGTCTGCGGACGGATCTAATTTACGGAAAGACGAAAATCGTTTGGGTGATTGTTAGAAAGATTGATTATACTAAGCATATTATATTTCTTGCTTTTATAGTAGTTATACACATGTGATTTAAACCACATATATCATATATATTTATATTGTTATATTGGTAGTAAATCTTCAATACTAAAGGTTTTAATTTGTATTTGTAAGGAAAAATAAATAATTGGTTACCGCATGTCTTTTAAGCATAAATAGTATCAAAATAACTAATACGTTTAATTTTAATTGTTTTTATTTACCAGTTGGATTATAATATTACTTTAAAATATATATCTTGAGTTACTTCTATTTGATTACTGCGTGAAATAAACAAATGCATTATTTTATAAAATATGTTACAATATGAACACGTGACCCGTTAATATCATTCGTATAATCTTTTTACCAAGTAAATTTTGTAAGTTAGTAGTTGAATTCTATACATACGAGTACATACTAGTCACTACGGACTACAGTATGCCTTGAATTTACCTTTATAAATCCGTTCGCTTATTGGAATTGACTTTTAAATATTTTATAGTGTGCCGTGTGCCCTGTGTGATGTTTGTTGCTATATAATAAAAACCTACTGCCTACGCTGCGCATTTAATTAAAATACCAGCTGTTTACTCTTGTTACGATTTAAAGATTATATAAATAAATAAATAAATAATTTATAATATAATATACTTATTTAAACATAAAATATTAATTTTTATTAAATGTCGGTAACAGGTACATAATAGTTCATTAAAAATCAATGCACTATTACAACTAGTATGAGGTGTTAGTAGGTAACTATAATAACTAATAAGTGAATTATACTATAAAATATAAATAATATAATATTAATATTATTATTGTTATTATAAAAGAATTATTGACTATGGAACGCTGTATTTGTACAATTAACTGGTATCTTTACTCTACACATTATAATTTATAAGTGATATATACATATTATGTATATTTTAAAATATCGATCGAAGACCGTGTTTTGTAAATGTCGGTGGTGGTGAAGCCGTATAATAAGTTTCGTTTGTGTATGAATGAAAAGTGATGCGTTCGTTTCACTGGAGATTATTGAACGTACAGGGTGGAACTTTTTGCAAGGCAACCGTAATATTATAATTTAGTTTGTGTTTATGATATTATATTTATTAGGTATATTATTATATATAATTTGCATTATATAAACATGGTTACAATTTTTTTTATTCTTTAACTGTATAGAAGAATGTGTTTTCTCTTGGAAAATTCTGACTAATTGATGAATGTATTGTGATTAAAATAAGGTAAAATAGCTAGATACTTTACAGTTTTAGTGTCCACTTATTACATATATTACATAATATAATACGAACAATGAAACAGTAACGATAAAAGTTTTTTTTATCGTTAGTAAGTGGGCATGTTGTTACTGGACAACACTTTGCAGTGCTGTAATTTATTGAAAGGTGATAAATGATTGCTGATTATTTTTCACAATTATTTGCGGACAATTGATTTATACATTTGTATAAAACTGCATGTACCAAAATCGGAAACGGCTGAAACAAATAGATAGAAGTTCCCATTTCAAAATCATAGATTGTTTTTGTTTTATTTTTTGATAAATATGAATAACAATAATATTTAAATATTTATTAATATATTTTTTAAATAATGAATTTTAACTTTTCTCAATGCGTTAATGATTATAATCATAATATTTACTTAACATTAAAATGTAATTATAAGACATACCTATAGTTATGCTAAAACTATACAAAAGTATTCAATTGTATACATGATGGGTTTTTATTTAATTGTTATCATAAATTTTAAAAGTATTAAATTTTAATTATATGCAATTATACTCGTATAATGTTTTATACTGCATTTATTTTTTTCACCCTCATGTTTGTTGGTGAAACTACTATAAACTTTTGATTATAAAATTGTGATTTTAATATTATTATTTTTAATTTTATAACTTGAGAGCTGAAACAAAATAGTTTTATAAAAATACGTTGTATAATAATTATTATTCTAATTAATAAAAATGTATGGTTTAATGAACGGCCATAAGTTCTCTACTAATTTTTATAGGTGTGGTATAAAACGTCAACAAGTTAATATTGATATAGACGAAATATAAAAAGATGTTAAGTATTGATAGCTTAAAATATCGACCGTCGTTTTAATTTCCATAAATCAAAGTGTAAATAAATGTAATGTTACAAATAATATATTTAGAGTTTTATGTTAAAAATACACGTTGTTTATTATTTTACAATAATTAATAATATCATTAAGTGTAATAATAAAATAATAGTTCATAAATAGGTAGTAAATAAATTATAATTTAAATAATAATAATTTTGATTGTATCATGGTGTTTAATAGAAAAAATGATCAATATATGTTTTAATATATATTTTTAATTTTAATTGTTTTAAAAGACGATTATTTTCTCTACAAAAATTGATCAAATATATTTTAATTTGTCAATATTTACGAGTAGGTATTTCGGTAATAATAAACTTTGCTTTTGCAGATATTTTGTCCTTTTCGATGTTTTTACAATAATTGACATTTAAATCTCTTGATATTTCATACTTTTCACTTTTCGATATTTTAACTGTTGAAGTTTCGATCGGCTTCCATTTTTTATAAGCTTTTATGATATTATTTTGCATATAAAATTAATAATATAATAAGTAGGTACTTTAAGAACGGTATGTTTATTTTCTAAGCAGTTTGACGTTATATCGAATTTTTTAGTATTTATTTAAAGAGAGTTCCACACTGATGGTGTGAATAGCTGAAACTCAATTTACCTAGTAGATGAAGCCTGCAATGTCAAAGTGTAGAATATTTGGTACGAAACGTTGTGTGTGTCAAATACATTACTTAATTAACGTCAAATGCGGTTATTTCTTATTAGTGTAATTTATTCATCGGCGAAAATATGTCATCAGTACGTATAAATTATGTGTGTGCTCAATTTTCGTTTATACCCCTAAATATCATTAGTATAGACAATATTATACGAGGTAAAATCATATTCTTACCTCGTGACTTGGCACGATGTGTGCGAGTGTATTTTACACTTTAAAAGAGCGTAACTATACAATTAATGCGGCTTGTTCGATAAACAGTATAGCAAAAATTAAAACCATAATATTTTAAATTGTATAATACTTAGTATGTTTATCTTATTTTTTATGTCATACTTTACATTTACTTTATTTTAAACTAATATTTTAGTTCAATATTTTCTTGACTTATATTTTTAACACTACCGTTGGATTTTATGATTTTAAATCTGCATTAATTTTAGTTAAGTTAATATTGTATAATAGAAATTATTGAATATCACATTGAAAAAAAAAAACAACACATGATATATTATAATAATCGATTAAAAATTGATAAACTGAAACGTAGATGAATCGTGATTTTTTTAATTCTGTAAAATAATAACTAAACAGTAAGTATATTATATTCAATATACATAAAATTGTACATATACGTGTAATTATTACTTAAAATTTCATAAATACACAATATATTTATATTTATATTATTGAATGTGATTATAATATATTGTTACTATCGATAATTATTTTTCAACAATTTGATATTATTATTTTAGTTTATGAACAATTAGTTATTTATTTAAATATTAAATAAGTACTACCCTGCCGAGCTGCGACGCATGTTAAATTGCATTTATTAAATTTGGTAGTAAAATTTATTCATTCACATCAATGTATTCATTTTACTGCATGGATAAGTCTTTAATATGTACGACATGGCCAAAATGCGTTTACTTCTTATTATATACTATACATAATAGGTACTTGTATAGTTCAAGAAAAAAGTTTACAAGACACGCAAAGAGGGGTTTTATTTTTTGTCACGTACAAGTTTTATAATGTAATGTCTTTGGTGAGAGACGACGTATTGTGCACCAGGTGAAAATATGTTAAAGAAATTCATGGCCAACAAAAGTCTTTGTAATATTTTATAGCGGTCCGAATTCATTTCGATTTCGGTTTACAACCCGAAAACGCGTCTGCAGCGTGATATTTCAGCCCCTTGGACCACATCATTCGCATACTCTTTGAAGCTATAACTTTGCACAGACTCACCACAATAAATGTGGAAGTGTCTGTAGCTCCCAACGTCTCGCAATAATTTTCTTGGGATTGCAGTAGGCAACAATTTACGAAAACCGAATGATAATAGTTTTTGTTAAAACAATTTAAAAAATAAAAACCCATATAAAGGATGTTTTTAATGATTCTATTTTTTAGGACGTCCACATCAAAGTTTATGTTAGTACATACGATGCTGTGCTTAGTAGGCCCTATTTTTTAGTGAACCCCGACACAAAGTGTGTAGTCCAAAATTGGAAGTGTGCACTGTGGATTTGAGAAATGTGTACTTAATAAATATTTATAAAATAGACTTCTATGATTTTGTTTCACTTAAATTATTTTATAAGTTATGCCCTATATTTTAGCTAAACAGCTGAAGAGGACTTATCTTTTAAGAATATATCTATTCAATTTTAAATTATAATACGTATATCCCACATTAAAATAAATAATTTGTTAATAATTGTTTTCAGATTTATACCAGACATAAGTATATTTTCAGTTTATAAAATAATAACATATTTGTGGTAATATAATATTTGATTAATAAAAAAGAATTATTATATAGTTTCGGATGGATCAAATTCCACAATTCATATTTTTACAATGATTTAGTCATTTTGCTATTTTATTTTAAATTCATTTGTTTTTTATTTTTTTATCAAGTTCTATGACACCTAACCTTTTTTATTGTGGTTAATGTGATTACTACTCACTTGTATACAATTTGAACTTTATTTTGAAATTGGTGATCCACAGCTATTGTTATTGTTTCGCTGCAACTATAATACCTGTAACCTTTGGAAAAGGACACGACCGGCCATAAAAATTATTGATTATAAGACATACGATATATTTCTAATGTGGGTAGCTAACAATTGTTAGTGTAATAGGTAGGTCGATAATATTATACAGAGTTTATAGGATGAGGAAAAAAATAAACACATGCGTTTTGAATACAAATGGATTTATTTAAATAAATACTGGTATATAAAGGGCTGAAAATCCATTATATATATTATGTTCCACAGGGAATTGATAAAAAAAAAAAAAACGTTTTTTGGTCGTCGAATTTGTGAACCACAAATGATTAGAATAAGACTAACCTAAAATTTCCATTTTCTCAATATCAGATGAATACTTTTTACGTGTATTTATATTATATGTATCCCGGGCTATTGTACTATTAATACTGCAATTAATATTTAATGGCATTGGTCGTATTGGGTTTATTATAATTATAAGTATCACAGACTAAATCTGATTGTTAAGTTTATAAAGCAGTGGACGTATTTTTGATAATGTGACAATATATTATATATCAAATAGCAATTTTACAGATACCTTGAACTATTTGTTATATTTATAAACAATTACTTAAGACTTTATAGTTGAATATGATGCTAACAATTGTATCGACTATAGTACTATTATTAACTAATTATTCAACCTACATAAATATGATTTTGCTTCGATTTAAAAATTATGAAAATAACAATTAAAAAAGGCGATCCTCAGCCGGCAATCGAAAATATATAAAAAATGAAGTTTTTTAGAACATCGGATCTGAACTAAAGTAAAACAAAAGCGAACGGTGCACTTTGATTGTCGGCAAAAAGTTTTGGTAAAAACCACTATAATTTTCCAAATAATTTTGCTCATACGAGTATTAGTCGAATTTCACGCGAGATTATAAAATACTTACAGACACCTTGACTTGGTGTAAAATACACGTAGTGAACAGACAATATTGTTTCTGAATCCAAAATATATTGTCAGCTGTGACCATAGTTGTTTCAAATCGCTGGGGATGAACGTCACCGATAACGGTCAGATAAACAATCATAAGATTACTGCAGTGTTGCGTGCAAACACGGAAATCCTAAACTGTTATTATTGTTTGGTTATATACGAATCATTCGCTCGAAAACGATTCGTCAGCAGTCGAGCAACGGATCGGCCGGATGTAAGGCCCGAGGAACAATTTACGTCACTAAAGTTGCGGCATGTGGATATTCATATTATTATTATTTATTAGTCGGTCGAATGAGACCACCATGCGTTTTAACAAAATCGTATAACAACCGATCTGATGTATGATATTATTAATCGTCGCTTACACGTTTAACTAAATTTCCTTCCCATCCACTCGAACATTTGTGTTGCTTGAATATTTCCATACAAGAATTATATTGATATACTTTAACTATTAAAGTAGGTATATGAATACAATTTAGTAGAACTAATATAACTTTTTATAACAATTTAGTACAATCAAGTGAGTAATGTGTTTTTAAAGTTCCTTGTTCGGTGTGCATAGTTTACGTTTGAATATGCCGCGGAGTCCTAAACTCGTTTCGATAGCGTTCACTTTTTTTTCACCCTACTCTGTTGCATTTAACGTCAATATAATATTCTGTTGTCAATCGAATGCTGTATAACGTGCAAAAAGTCAGTATACGTTTGCGAATCGACAAACCACTAAAGTCTCTGTACCGAATAATCTATGTTTGCAATATATTTTATTACGAACTAAGATAGTTGTCCATTATCGAGATATTGACGAAAAATGTTGCTTTTCATATCTGTTATAGACAGGTCAAAATTTATTGAAATGGTAATCATTTCGCTGGGACCTCATTATTTTGCCCGTTAAGAGAGGTATCCGTTATTTATAGGTTTCACCATAATATGATGTACGCATTCATTAAGCTACGAGATTTCTGTCATGCGTTCAAAATCCAATCATAGTGTATAAAATATAATAATCATATAAATATATATATTATATATACCAATAATTATTATTGACTTCACCGCGCTAAATTCGGCAGCATATCATCGAGTCGATCGAACTCCCAAGCCAATTCTTACTATTATTTATTTAAGGAACGGCCTAACAATGTATTAGAAAACCTGGCTGAGTGCCTGATAATAACCACAGATACAAGACAAAAAAATCTATCTAACGTATTTTGGACTTTAAAACTTTGATGCTGTTAAAAATTACTACACATAAAATATATTAATTATTCTAAAGTTGTAACTGCAGTAATTCTCGTAAGTCCATATTTAATATGATTGTATGAAAAACAAATTTTCGGTATTATTCGTTTTTATTTTTACAGATTTCTGAGATTGTTTTCAGTAACGACATAATACCGAGGGACCGGGCTTAAATATTTGGCCGAAAAGCTCGGCGATGACATAAAAACAATTACGTCGTGACTGAAAGCCAGTCGACGTATATTCTCTGAAAACAGTCATCGAAAAATTGTGGTTTTTAGCAAAACAATTATATGATTGTATTTTCAAATGTTAT
Organism: Aphis craccivora; assembly: GCA_009835225.1. NCBI lineage: Eukaryota > Metazoa > Arthropoda > Insecta > Hemiptera > Aphididae > Aphis > Aphis craccivora. The sequence continues at coordinate 31,925 of VUJU01001082.1, forward strand.
ATTCTTTTTTGCATCTTTTAAAACAAATGTACGGTCAAAATTATAATAAGATTAATTAATTAAATTATTAGATGTGTATATAGTGTCAACTCTTTGAAAATATACGATATATATAATATTAATACAATTTTAAGTTTTTTCCACGATAATTAGGATAACAGTATTGATTGGGTTGCGTTTGGTAAATTGTTTTTAATTATTATCTAAAAAATATTCATATTTTTTTTAAACATCAATCGTGTAAATATTATGCTAGTAGGATATTTCGCTTCTAGAGAATTTTTCATTTCAAGTACACACGAGGTAGGTATATCTTGTGGCATATCTACCTTTGTAACTATACATAATGTACAAGTGACACTCGGGTGATCTACATTCTACCTAATGTGGTGAATTATTTAAATATGTTGGATAACTTCGTATTTTATTCAACGGAAAGGGCGTTGGAAATTTTATGTTTAAACGACATATTCAATTATGGATTGTTATGAAATTCACATATTATATTCATATTTCTACTTGATCATCTTTTTTTTTTAGATCTGGACGCCTATAGGTAATTTAAATGTAATTATATTAGAGTATTTTATCTATTTCTTTATGTTTTGTATTTTTCGTTATTAACAAAAAAAGATAACCCATTAGTATCTAGAATAAATCTATTTAATTTGTGTTTATGTATAGCCGTATAGCCTTTTGCTTTACAAACACACTTCATTAAAACATACATATTTTAAATGATACTAAATATATTAATATCATAAAGCAAAAAGAGATAAGTTAGATAACATTTTCGCATTGAACAAAAAAACTATTGTGAAGTCATAATTGGTTATTAAGTTATTCTATATATCTGTGTAAATATTATTTAGTGAAATTCACATTATTTTCATTTATTATATTTATATACCCAAATAAAAATGTAAAATGAAGAAATGAACATATACGTGCACTTTTTCATGAATATTTATGTTAAACAAGTATGTCCTTAAAAATGTTTATATTTATTTATAAGAAGAAAAGATTTAAATAAATCGATAGGCCAATAGAAGTCAGTGTGCTTGCAACTGCTGAATACACAGCGGAGATAATGACCTACATATCCATTCACGTGCATGTAGTGCATAGTATATAATCTAACAGTGAAAAAATGTAATAGAATAGATAGGTATAGTGTAGTGTATCTAATATAAAAGCATATGTTATATTATCTATTGTAGAATAGTTTCTTTTTGTTATGCGATGGCGTGAACATAATCGTCAGTACGCCGATCATTTTTTTTTTTTATTTAATTTAAAATAACTTATATCGGTTGTTGGCTGAATATAAACATTAATATTAATAAATCAATCATAATTTTTATAAAACTAAAACTGTTTTTATAACAAAACTTTTTTGTCGTATTCGCTTCACGCGATGTTGCTCGTGTTTACCAGAGATTAACAATTAATATTTTCGAAGGGTCATACGTACTTAGAACCTGGAAATTGTTCGCTGGCAATGAAAATTCAAATTACATATTTTTTAATATAGGTATACCACTTATGATGATTTACAATAAATTTTAAGTTCTTATTATTATTATTTTTTTTAATATACCTATATTATTTCGACAAAAGAACAACAACGATCGTTTGAGGAAAAATAATGTTTTTACATTTGAAAATCCAATTTCAACAAAATTTAATTTCAAATTTCTCGTAAAAATTTAAAAAGTAGCTTAACGATGTGGATATATTATTTTTGTTCACTAATCACTAATGCAATATTACTAGCAGCTAGTGTGCATTTCATCGTAGTTCATGTGTGGTTTACACTGTTTACAGTTATTAAGTTTTTGCCTGAGACTTAATGTAATTATGAATAAAACGTATTAGTACTACAATTTACACATGCATAAAATACACCTGGTCTACAATTTACACAAAAAATAATGGAATGCAACTTACAGTAACTCTTTCCCATATTAAATCAATATATTTCACAATGAAAATGACTTGTATGGAGCGATTCATGACGTTAATTTCCTGTCAGTCTGAAATTATTTAAACAGTTAATACTACTACTATTACTACTACTACTATTACTGTTACTTCTACTAATAATAATAGTAATAATATTTGTCTTAATACTGTGAGTTAATAAATGGAAACAGTGGAAGCAAGCCTTGGCGGGCTGTTATTTTCTAAGTAAATCCCGTTTCATATCGGTTCATATATGTGGGTGGCATTCAATATATACACACAATATACGTCTACACGGCATAAATAACTATAAGTTTATTAATTATAATACTGTGCGCCGAAAGTTTACACGTAGGTTTGTTATATTATTATTTTAATAACGATAATATACACATTATGTTATTGCATGAGTTCCAAGTGAATAAAATCGTTTCCCAGCGGGGATTGCTAGTAATCGGTAATAATCGTATGGCGGCGTATTGGCGACAGATGCAGTTTTGAGTCTCACGAGAGTAATTTTATATGCGTAAATACCACGCGATTTCTTTTAACGGTAGTCACTGCATGTTAGCTCTGTTATTTTTTTGTGTTTAAAAAAAAAATAAATTAAATTAAATGTTTGTACCTTATAAGTTTAACAGCGCATACCATTTGAAATATTAGGTTGTTATCATGAAATCATGTGTTTAAAATGTTTTTAAGTCTTCATCGTAAAAAGATTTTAGTTTGTTCAAAATTTGTTTAACATAGTTATACAATATTACCTGAATAAATACTACAGTGCTATAGTGCTTAAATGAAAGTGTATTGTAGTTGTCCATGTCTACAATTTTAGCATATTTTATTCCGAATATTTTTATTCTAATAGGTAAGTGATTATTTTTTATACAACAGGTACCTAAACATATATTTTTATATTGTTTAATCAATTTGATAATATTGTTTATTAGCATATGGGGGTTTTTTTTTTAGAATTTTGATAGCAATAATGATTTTACTTTTATTTCCTAAGTCAAGTTATAATGTCGAAGTCAATTATATTTTTCAATGAATGAAAATATCGATAAAAAATATTACGTATTTACGCTGTTAATGATTATTACCTATATTAAGAAATGGAGCAATTGTTGAAATGTTGTTATTAGATATACATAAATAGGAGTGACATACAGAGACGTATAAAAATATTGACAAATGTTACATTTATATTATTATTGTTATTTTTTAATTATATAAAAAAAATAGCTTAACAATGAAGTATGTGTTTTCGCATAATTTGGAGCATTATTTCAATGCGTATTTTTCCAATTTTTAATGTAAAAGTGCGTACATATTTATCACATTTTTAGTGCACATAATTCACAGCCCCAATTCAATCATTAATGTACCCATCTGTTGTAAACACTATAAGCTTTAGAAAACCTATATGAATATTTAGTGTAATGCTGGTATTTTGAGGGTTATGATTGCACAGGGCCACAGATTTTTGGGCCATTTATTCATTCCGAGAAAAATAAATTATTGACAGAGCATATATTATAATCGGTGTTTCAAAAACGCACAAACTAACTTTTGAAAAATTAATAAAACAGTTATATATCGATGAAAATGTATAAAATGTTCTTATATTTATATTTTTTAAGCAGCTGCTAATCGAATTGGAGTGATAGAATTAGAAATGATAAGAAAAGTGTTGCCAACAAAATATTTAAAAAATGGCGTCAGCTTCAAAAGTTGGCTATTATTAAATGGGACGTCCTATAATATGTAATCACTAAGATTGAAATAATATAATAATAATTATTAGTGGTATTAAAATTGATCAACATATTTTATGATTTGATTTGAAAATTAAATCAATAACCTTTAATTTAATTTGATAAAGTACGGTATAAAATAAAATGTAATTACTATTACCTATGTAATTATAATATTTTTATACGTTCTTAGTCGTCGCTTTATCGATTTAACATTTTTAAAATTTTTTATTGTTTCATTGTTCAATGTTTGGTTTAATTGGTCCGAACAATTAGTGTGAAAATTTAATTTTTTTATTTGTATTGGTGTGGCTGAACAGACATTTCACAAGTTTAAAAAACAAGGTTAGTAGACACCTATTATTTATGGCTCAACTGGAATACATACCAACTTGTTATTACATATTTAAATGTAATTTTAGTGTAAAAATATTTCATTCAGTCGCAGTTCGCAAATCAAAATTAATAATTTGTGATGTATGAGATTTAGTATTATGATCATATTTTGTTTGGTGTCTTAGGAATATCTCTTATACATCAAAAGAGATAGACTAATGTTTCCACTATATCAGACTTTTTATAATTTATTATAAATTGTATTTTATCTCTGTATTTTTTTTTAAATATACATTCTAAATTCTGGATGGTCTTGGAGTCTTCTTGAAAAATATAATGTAAAAGTCATGGTTTAAGTCTAAGTTTTGTCTATCAATTGCCGAGTAGATTGTTCCTTCAGTTTTATTCAATCAAAGTATGAATTTGTAAACTGTAGCTCAAAAAATATTATATATTATATATTATATTATATCTTATAATATTAAATTATATTTTTTCTATACACAATAAAATATTTATAGGTAATACTATTACTACTAATTTCAAAACATTTATTACACGAACCTATTTAAAATTTAAATTTTAGTTTCAAATAACTTATATATATTATATATGCATCATCGATATTGGCTTAAAAATAGAGGTGTTTTTGGAAATTATTAGATACTCCTAAAACTACTGAATTAATAATTTACTAATAATAATGTGATAATATGAAAAATAATCTTAATAAATGAATGATAATTTACCTGATACTTTGCTCAGAACCATTATAAGTAATAATTTATTCTGGAACTTAATTTTCATACATCCATTACAGAATACAGTTGTCTATTTAATGACGATGTACACTCAAAATCTACTATACAGCAAAATTAATTTATCGTTCAATGATTTTGTATTTTATTTGTAAGGAAAAAAAAATTATAACATTACAAATAAATTTCTTCCAACTAACATGGTACCTAAATAAATCAAAGGATCGAAAATGTTACTTACGATCTAATTGAATTGAAAGGTTTCGTGTTAGGAAAATAATAATAATAATAAAATAAAAATTGAAGTTTCTCATATAAAATAGGGATGGTCATTGACCGTTTGTAAATATTTTAGGTTCGTTAATGTAAACGAAAAATGTATTATATAACTACGTATTTTCACTTCATAATAAATTAAGATTAATTTAATTGGATAAGGTTGACAGAAAAAAAATGAACCTATCGTACGTGATGGTTGTCATTAATGAGGATTTTTTCAATAAACGTGTTTTCGACAACTATTAATAGGTAATTCGTTCTAGTGTTTATATAATAATAATTACATTGCATCCATTAACGTGGATTATTGAAATTACTGACCATTACTACCATTGGAATATTTTCCGAATACTAGTTTGCACAGTGTGTGTTTTTTTTTGTTGATGAATATTACTATTCTGAATAGTACTGAATAAGTAATGATTGTTTTTTCATTTTACGGCATAAATGTGCAACTCTCACTCCGGCAGGCTTAAAAGAAAAATATAATAACATCCAGATATTAAAATTTAAAATACATTTTAGTAATAATAACAACCTCCATACACACAGCGGTATTGCGGTTAGTCGGTTGTCTCTAGTCGATTAATATATAGGTAATCATAATATTATCAATGATCGGTC
>VUJU01001082.1:37693-56133 GCA_009835225.1 Aphis craccivora
AAATATTGTATTATATGATATATTGTTGTCTCCATTCATCCGATGAATCAGAATCGTAAGTCGTCGTAATTCTTGTACAATTTTTAACGTGTTTTAAAGGGCCAATTCTACCTACGTGCATGGTAATATTATACACACGTACACAAGGATAGAACATCACATATTATTGGTCTCCAGTATTAGCGACCTTCTTCTTGCTACTACATGTATATTATATTCCTCTGTATAGTAATAATAGTTGATTTTGAGAGAGAGACAAGGTCACTCGTCTGTCCAACATTCCATATTCGCATATAAAAGGTCTTTGCATATCATGTTCAATGCCGACGACGGATACCCTTCGACACTGGATACGAACTCACCTGGCCGACGTCGGAGGGTATCCGACAATTAGTGTTATATTATGTATTATCATAGTTTCTTAAAATACTGGCTGATAGTGTGTGACTAAATACTTTGTTTGGCTACTCAGTATATATTTTTTAAATAAGGTTGTATAATCGGTTTTTAGTTTACGCTTTTTATATGATTGTGAGGAAGGTTTTATCTATACAACCATTTTGGCTTGTTGTGTAGCGTAATACCCTAAAATAACGTCGGAATTGAACGTGATATAATGCATATTACATTATATAGTATACAGTTTACACGTATGTACAGTATGAGACAGAACTATAGGCGACGGTAAACGGCGCATATATGATCTATTTTATTTGAACAGCCCTGAGCATTTTAGTGTTCAGTCAAATTAAGTCCACATTTACGTCTAAATGCCGAAGAACTGTTAATTTGTTTTTATTTTTCAAGCAATTACGATGATTTGCATGACTTGAGAAATGTACCACACAAGTGAAATATTACAAGTTTGTAAGTATGTACGTCTCGCTTGTATGCGCATTCTTCAGTCTCAACTTACGTATACGAACTTTCGGATGAGATGCTGAGATAAACCGATCGTTTATGGTTCGCTTTAGGGTGATTTGAAATAATACAGTGAAACCGCGATAATGTGTCATTCAAGACAATACCTAACTATTTAAAGTTAAACAAAACAATTTTAGAATTACCGCTCGCATATCACATTAAACATAATATTATTGTGTACAATAAATAAGGACATCAGATAAATTAAGTATCTCAGTCCTTTTTGTTACACTCTGTATATACAGATGCGTTTACATATCGATCCGTGTATCATATAAGTATGATCATAATATTATACGAACGAACGTTTTCCCTTCGGACGCTATTATTATCATCATCATCATCATTATCATCACCATGACCATCGTAATCATGCCTCATTCACATACATGTATGATACCCTTGTGATAGCGTACCTTTTCGGTTGACGGGTTAACGAATTTTCATTTCAGTTTTTTAGCTCAAGCGTTTATGAGGGGGGGGGAGAAAAACTCTCAGTAGTAACGCTTTGGTTTTGAAGGTACTTTGGCAATCGGTGTTTGAGTTTTTCGATTATAGTATGTGCGTTTTTATTTTTATTTTACCTATACACGGTATAAAGATGAGTGAATGTAGACAACTTGAGACGTCGACTTCAGAAATTATTGCGATTTGGCGATATAGCGTCTTTATTATACGCGTAGGTATATATAATATGTGCACGCATCTACATCATCGATGTTACAATGTACAATGTGTATAGGCGTATTATGTTATGTAGAATAATCTATTTAGTGATAGGTATTTTTATGTAACATGACATTTTGTTTCTTTTCAAATTCTGGGCTGAACAGGAAAGCTTTTTCGGCTCTAAAATGTTGTAGGTTTATTTTGGAAAACACATTTTAGCACCACTAAGATCTTTCAAAAGTTTCACATTTAGCGCATGGTACAACCTGTATATGCATCATTCGACCGAAAATTGATTACATTTCGGATATGTCAAGGTATCAACATTTTCAATATTTTCAAACGAATATTATATAAAAAAAAACCCAGTGTTCATATATACATGTACCTATAATATTATAACCTCATACGAAAACATAAACACTGCTACTCAAATGACGAGCTCAATATAATAATAACCTGCGTAACACTATAAATATACAGAATGATTCACCATCCCTGCTCACCTTATTTTCTTTCAACAATGCAAACACTTTTTTTTTGTTTGAAATTTTCAAATATACTTAAGACCACATATTTTCAAAATCCTGACATTTTTTTTAACCACATACGATTTTTCTCTGAAGATTCAAACTTCTATTTTTGATGTTTTATGTCAATAAGACCACCATTATACTGTACTACTGTAGAATGTAAATTATTTAGCAAATCATTTTTCTGAAAATGTCGATGTATCAACATCGAAATTTGAACAAGTAGTTTTTTAAAATTAAGTTTTGTGTAGTATTTAAGTCCACAGTTCAAGTATAACAGATCCAATATGACAACATTTTTATAATTTTCTAAGCCATTTTTAAGGGCTATATTCTTAGTATAAATGTTTTAATAGCTAATAACTAATTAAAATTTTGAACTAGTGGGTCTAAAATTAAAAAAAAACAAATTTTTATTGAATTATTTATGGTAAAAATGCGGTTTCTTATTTGAAAAACAGAAGTTTGTATCGCCATAAGACTCTCTTTAATTAGTATTGAAAATCTCAATAATAAGGCCTTTTCGGATATTTAAAAATATTAAAAATCAGGACTTAAATTAATTCATTATTTTAGAAAAAAATGTGTGCATGCTGATGAATCAAAATATTATAGTGTCAATAGAGTGAAAACGTTTTACATTTCACGTGTGCTACGAATTTTATACAGTCGTTGTGCACGTACCTAAAGCATACTCATACAGTTATATTTAATGTTATTATAAAAAATAACTATCTAAACTGAAATTCTTATCTTCCTCACCGTCGTTTGTTGAGAATTTTTTTTTGTGTAAAATGTAAATACAAGACGTACCATCAACGGCTGAAATTGGGCTAAGACTTGGACATCCGAGTGGTAACTACGGATACGTGGTTATAATGTGGTATTAATATATTATCAAAACGCGGTAATTGATGATGCGTTTTCGAGTGTATTCTGTTACTTGTGACATGGTTAGCCACCGTGGAACGCGTGTACGTAAATAGTTTTGACCGTTTCGACAATAACGGTAATTAGTTATCGCGTGTTGACGCGCATATCCAAAACTATACGCAGCAACAGTGAAATGTCTTAGCTACATTTTATGCGGTACTTACCTTACATACGCAACGCAATAATATTATATGTTGAGTAGAAACGTCTAACGTTAATAAACTAAATACCGTGCAAAATTGAAATGATGAGAAGTCTGCACGTCAAGATAACCAAATTCAAAACATCTACTGAATATTATATTATGACGATTGGTTGTAGCAATAAGTTGGCTGTTTGTTGATCAAAAATGTTATTCAATTATTCGATGTCGGTCCTTTTATTTTCAGAGATCACGTCGGATTCAAATATTAATAAACACAAGCCGATTGTGGAAAGATTGCTTTAGTTAAAATAATAATAATAAGAATAAGAATAAAAACCATTTCTTCAGTACCTACGCAAATAATACTTAATAGATTATGTAAAAATGTATCGTTTCCTTTTATATACTGTATTTTGTCTCGATTTTTTTTACGAACTTAAAACAAAGTTTTGTAGCTTAAGAATTGTTATTATGTTTTTTTTTTTTAGCATACGATTATATATTATTTTGTTAACGTTCAACATTAATTCCGTAGTGAATTTCATATTATACATTTCATCAAAAATGTATTTATAAGTAGTTTGACTTTGAAAATCAAAAATGATGATTTGATTTATAATCATTATATTTTAGTTATTTTTTTTTTTTAAATTAAAGTACCCTTGTAGGAAGTTCATCGATAATAGGTAATCTTTCATTTACACACAGGTTTTTTAGTATTAGTTATTGAAATTGTAGTTAATAATTTAATAAAATTTATATACGTACGTATATAAATAATAATAATAATATATAGCGTCGTATTGAAAAATGTGAAATGAAAATGACAAGTTTCTTATCTATTTTTATAACTTCGATTATTTTAAGCGCAAAAATATTTTTTAATTTTCCGAAAAGTTTTTTCGGAAATGTATTATTTTAATAATGAAATGGAATTTTCCAGCATTCTGATCCCTAAGATTGATCATGCAAGTTTTTTTTTTATATAAATTGATATTATATTTATATATATATATAATATATAAATATTCTTATTTGCCTTATTTTTATATTGTGTTTAATATAATACTTTTTTTTAAACTGCTGACATTTTTTTATCATATATATATATTAGAATATGTTCTCTCATTGATCTCAATTTCCTCACTAATTTTTTGATTTGTTTTAATGACAGGTTCCAGGTGTTTGTTAGTTCCATAAAATTACTAAGATTGGCTAATTTTGCTAAAATGTACTGTATAATAAATGTCGAATTCGAATTTAGATTCAAAAATATTACAAATATAATAATACAAATTTTTAGCATGGATTAAGAAATATTGTAGCTATTATTAAATATCAATATAATATTATGTCAACTAAATTTTTTTAATTTAATTGTATTGAAAATTGCATCTTCTATAATTATAAGTCGAATAAAATTAAACTAAATATGATAAAAATAATAAACGATTGGAGTGTTCACTATGAATCAGATTATTCAGATCAATCGATTAATATTTATCATAAATTACATGTAAACAAACCGTTCAAGATATTCGGTTGTTTTTTTTTTTTATATAGAAACACACTTAAAATTAAAAAAATTTCTGTAGCTTAATCCTAAAATCTTTTCACTAATAATAAAAAGATGGAAAATGTTCAACATAAATCATTAAAAAGACCTGCAAAGCATACCATTATATATAATGAATCCTATAGGCTGTAAGTGTGTTTAGAAATCTAACGATTTAGATTCAGTTCAATGATATTATCGATTGTGCAAAATTATTTATTTTAATAGATATTAGAGTTGTTTCTTTTTATTTTTCGTTCCTCGTTACGAAAAAAAAATGTGGTTAAGACTCTTTTCTTTCGCGCTCTTCAATTAGTTAACAAGTTTCGACTTCTCTAGATTTCTTTACGTCTAATCTTGATTGTTCTACATTTTTTAGTTTTAAAAATTTAAATATGTTATTCTTATTTAATATATTTTTTCTTATTATTTTTATATTTATTTTTTTTTTTTTTTGGCAAGTGTTATTACTATTTTTATTGTTAGTTTATTTTTAATAACTATCAACTTATATAATTTTTTTTCTTCGATTATACCTATAATTTTTAAAAGGTTTCAGTCCATTAAATAAGCTAATACTAAAATAAAGAATTTGAATATTAATTTTTTTGTTACTAATTAAATAAGAATTAAAAAGGGCTACTATTTGTCTTAAGCTTAATTTTGATACCTATTTTTAAATGTTTGCCGCGTGATAATAAGATAAAAATTGCAGAGAATAATACATTTTTCATACGATGATTATTTTTTCGTCATTAATAGTTAATATGGTTTATTATTATTTTCAGGTGTTTATTGAACTGCTCAAAGTGGAATTTACCTCGAAAAAATAACTACGTAACAATCGATCAAACACTGTAAGTTTATATTATATACATATTATTATATAGGTGATACGTATCATTGCTATTATTCAACATACAATATACACTAGGAAGTAATACCTGATAATGATTTTAATTTATGATGTTACTTATAATAGCAACACCGTTTGTTATAATGTATTATATAACTATTATTTATAAATTCTAAAAGTATATAATATCTAAATAACAATATTTTAAAAAAAATCAGTCGGTCATCGTATACCATCGACATAGAAATTTATTATTTAAAATGAACAGTTTTGTGAAATATTTTCGCGATTTAAACGTTTTTATTCACAATGCAAACCATATTAATGTAAATTACATCTATCTTAGCAGAAAAAAATTAAAGTTTTCATAACTTACTTCAAACTGATTTTTTATACATTTACTTGTACCGGTAGATATTATTTTCATTATATTCCTCGTAATAAACTATAATACTATGCAATATTATCATGACCAAAACGACCTAATATAGTAATGCTATACATTTCAATGTTACATATTTTTCTGAGAAAGTTTAAATTGAATTGTAATTTGTTTACACGGGATTTCGGTGTTGGGTTTTTGTTTTAAAGCGGCTGAGATTTTTGTCTTGGGGGAATCACTCCGCGATTTTGGTACTAGGGTCACCGAAGCGTGTCTGGTTTTTCCTTATTTTTAAGTTTCAAAAGCGATTAACCATCGTCACGTTCTTAAAATGACTTGAAACGTCAAAACTGTATAATATAATTCTGACATTACTAGACATATACCTGATTTTTTGTTAATTTTTTATATATATAAATGTACAGAAGACGCAAAAAAAACTATGTTTCATTAATAGTCCCGAAGAAGGTATTGTATAGGTAAAGGGGAATGTATAATATTATGTACGATCAATATTCTATGCATGAAAAATTTAACCTTGTTAACCATAACAATGTATTATATGTACTAATTTATTTTCGGCTTTGAATTAAAAAATAAAATTGTTTTTTATTTAAATTTTAACGGTCACTAATAAATATTTAAAAAAAATTTTCTTCGTTAATAAAATGTATTTGTTTAAAAAAGAAAAATCGATCTTAAGGCTTAGCTAATATTGTTGAAAGTTTTTTTTGTAACAACTTTATATGGCATTACGCAATATGTAACTCTTAACTTTGCTTATACTGACAAAATGTAGTATCTATAAACTTATTTTGTTGTTTCTTTACATTAAAAAATATATTAAGGAAGAATAAAAATGAAAAAAAAATAAGTAAGATATTTTCATCCATACATATCAAAGTTGTCCCAAAGGCATCATAATCTCTTTTTAAGTTCAGCGTTGGCCTCTGTGGCAGTCTACGAATTTAATAGACACATTTACTCTTAACGATTCTATTATTTCATAATCAAAAAGAAGTTCATACCACGGGAATTGAGTGTATATTGAATAACTTTAAAACGAAGATCGATTAACAATGTATTCACGACAAGCATAATTTTTTATAGAATATACATGTATTTTATAAAGAAAAAAACAAAAAATTTGGTCTGCTGTATAGTAGGTATCGAGTGTATTTTGCCATTAAGTAGGTCACTATAATGGATTGTGTTAAATTTGAATTCAACAATAAATCATTGCATAGGAAAAACGATTTTAATGGAGACTGTCAGTATATATTTCTAAGGATATTTTTTATTTACATATTTATATTGCTATTGATTTTTTTTTTTTTTTAAAAACTACTTTTTGTTTGTCTATTTGTTAAAAGCTGTACAATAAATATAATTGATAACATAAACAAATAAATAATGAAATAATGATTTGGACTTTTAACGGAGGTATTTCGTCAAGAATTATTAATTATTTATTAATAATTATGATCTATATTTACAGATTGTTGGTTAAGTTAGGGATCTAATTTTTTAGCCATTGAAGAACCAACTTTATTAAACTTACTGTTATAAGCCACCATTAAAATAAAAGATCGAAGTTAAAAAATGCTGTACTCTAAAAAGTGATGATCATGGAATAAATAATACCCACATATCGTTTATAAAACCAATACTTAATACCTCCACTCGGAATAATATTTCACTTTCCCTAAAAACTATCCATTCGATGAAGTTACCTCTTAATCCTTTAATAATATGGCTTTAGTTATAACGATGATTATTTTTAATAGTCTTCTTTTAAAAATAAACTAGGAGATTTTTGGTTTACCGTTATAATGGTAACATTTTAAATATAATATGTATTACTAGTTGGGTTTTTTTGATCTGTTGATCTATATAGAATAAATATAAACTATACTGAGTGCGCCGAGAGAGCACAAGTCGGCGATGACCATAATCCGTTTTTCTGCGTATCCCCAAACGTCACTCTGCCATAGGGAAACCGGTTTTGATAGCAGGGAGATGCAGGAGGATGCGTGACCTGACTTGTGCTCTCTCGGCGCACTCAGTACATACTGCGATTGTTACAGTAATATTGACGTGCTGTGAATTGAGAATGAGCAAACCTATTAACTAGAGGGTTAAATTGTCAAATTTTGCTAAAGCTTTTATTGTTCTCTTCTCTTGTATTATTATGCTCTACGTGCATTTAGAATTAGCAAACAGCTGTAGTTTCAAAAGTTTTAATTTTACATTTCTCAGTCATTCATTTTTCATTGAACTAATGAACATTTTTTTGTTTTTTGATTTAAACGACCGACTTATGTCCCGAGTTTGCTTATAAATATTTGTATATTATTATATATTGTCTTTGTATAAAATAATTTTCTTAGTTTTTGTAAGTATTAAATTACGTTTGTTTCATCAAAAAACTTTGGAAAACGTTAAGTAGTCCCATAGTTAAAAAGTTAATTAACTAATTTTACTTAGTTTAATAACTTTCATAGATTTAAATTAATATTACAATTATATAACATTTTTGCGTACATGATAATACTTGAGGTTTTGTTTGTGATATTAGTACAACACAGTGGGTACATCATAGAGAATAGCTAGGTTAGATTAATTTATAATTCGATGATAATATTAATTTATGATTTATAATTGTGCAATCGTTAGTTGATCTGGTTCAGGCATCTTACTCAATAATAATATGAATTTAGTGATCGTAACATATTTAACAGTTTTGTTTTTTAGATAAAAAAAAAAAAAAATCAAATGATCGGTATTTTAAAGGAATAATAGTTAAGATTGATATTATTTGAAATCGTGCAAACGAACAGGATGCTTTCTTAAACAGACACACGTTAATTTTTTTCTTTCTTTATCTAAAAGCTCGTTTTGTGATCTTACAACAATTGTGTATTCGAAGCTAAAAAAAAATAAAAATGAAAAAAAAATACATAAAGGCGAAAAAAGAGCAACGTTATGTCTGAGACGTCGCCGAAAAATCCTCTTTCTCGTTCTTCGCTTTCAAGGAGACACTATTACGTGGTATTATCGTGTCTCGTTTGCGTCATATTTAAATTTCAATCGTTCGGCGCATGCGTATACCCTGGGGCACGTATAAACACATACATTCATAAATTCATAATATACAAATCGTCTTGCCGCGGCTAAAGAAAAATTTCCTCTGAGCACTGTGCAGACAACCATCCGATTTATTTATTTATATGTATATTGTATATTTTCTTTTTCAAGTTCACAATAATAGCGCCGCAGGTCGAGTTGACGATGACGAGTAGTAGGAAAGATGTGTTACATCCCACTAATATATAATTCCGTTCTATAAATGGCCACTGGATGTAAATGTTATTCATACATTGTGTAGTTCATATTCTCAAGGGGGTAGATTGATAATAGTATTTAGCGTTATAGGGATTGAAATCTTACCAAAATACCGGTCATTGAAACTAATTGATTTGAAATATTACCGGAATCTTTATAATAAAGTCCTTATTTTAATGTTTTTGAAAATCAATATTTTAAAAGTACTAAACGCATTTTATTAATTAGCTATACTAGAAATGATTACAATTTGAAATCCGGAACAGAAACATTTGTTCTTTTGCGGCGTATGACGACCATTATTGGCTCAGCGCGATCGAGAAAGGTATAAACTGTACAATATATCTGTGAAGGTGCACGAACGGCGACGTTGGTGTGCGACGAGTTGGGACCGGAGTAGGCGAGACGTGAGGTCCTTTTGGTGTGATGAATGGCTCGTTAAAATAATAATGTGAGTGACGTCTCGCCGAGGGCCGCGGGAGAGCCGTTGTACTGCCGCCGCCGGTCGAGCACACACAACGCATTAATCACATGGCAACGATTATTGTTTTACTACGGTGGCGGTAGTGCGACGGGTCGTTTTCGGTTTGAATTGGGTAGTTTTGAAGTTATGCAAACGGTTCTTGTTTAATAAGTAAGTAATAATGCACACCGCCAAAGGTCGTATGACGTGTATAATGTATATAATTGCGGCTGTGGCAATTGATCACACAGCTACAACAGTAGGTAGTTTGCCCACGAGCATTCTTCTCGATTGCCGGTTATTATTATAATGTGTTACGACACTTTCTGTGTAGATTATTATAGGAAGTATAGCTATTCGATATTGGACAAAGTTTAGAACGTTTTCTATCAGTGAATTCGCGAATAATTACCGCGTGATGCGAGCTAACACAAATATGAATTCAGCTGTCGGAATATAGTTCGATGTTTTGTATAATACTCATGGTGAGTTTTGCATACACATAATACCATATTATCATTTATGCACTGTGCTTGCTCGAATGAGCGTAAATCTTCAACACGTACGTCTTCGATAGAAATAGATGTGTATACCTCGTACCCACGTAGTGTGCTTTGACAGATTTTTTATGTTGGATCAGATCGACTAACAACTCCATTTCGAAATCCAAATGGGGTATAAACCATAATTTCAAAACGTTGACACATATACTACGTCTGTAATCTAGATAACAACTTTTTGACGTATTATGTACAGAGTGATTCATTGTCATTCATGCTCATCTTTTTTTCTTCTTCATCATTACAGTTATATATACTTAACTTTATTGCGAATATTTGTTGTTACGATCAATCTATTAAGATTTATTGTTTATAATTTGTATAACTGGTCTAAAAAGTAATAAATAACAGATTCGATTTCACATTTATTTTATTTATTTGTAAAAATATTTTTAAGGATTTTTTTCCTTAATGTAAATATTTTAATATTTGAAAAAATAATAAAATTTTGAATTAGGTACATTAAAATTAAAAAAAAAAATCTATTCATTAAGTATATAGGTAGTTTACAGTAAAAATAGGGGTTCTCGATTAAAAGACAGAAGTTTCAAGTTTGTATCATTACAGGATGCTTCTTAAGTAGAATATAAAAATCTCAATAATTTTGTAATATCAGAATTTTGAATAATTCATTATTAAAAAAAAAATAACCAGGGTACGCATAATTGGTTAATCATCCTGTATACTTAAATATATGTAACTATTGTAGCTATATTGACTATGTAGATAAGTATATAATAATATATATCTTCACGAAATCGAAACTTAAGAAATCGTTGACCATTTTGAGAAATGTAGGTTTCCCCGACAACGGCTTGTGTGGATTGCTGGTTACAATTGATGAGTCTCCGTAACGTCGGTAGAGTGCCATTTAATTTTTTGTTTTGGCAACTATCGGTTCTTTTATGACACGACATATTCGCGTAAGATACAAACAATTGATTATAGCGAATTTTTGGATCTTTTCCATGCGATATTTTAATAGTGCCAATTTATTTACAGGTCAAATTAATTAAGCGTTAAACGCAATTTTTTAGTAAAGTGGTTTTTTGGAAGTATGCAGAGTATTGCGATTTATACCATGAAACTATTGGCTTTATATCATACCTATAGTGAACGAGAATGATTGCGAAATCGAATCGTGTTCTAACGATTTAACTGGCTGTACACCTATATTAGAGCAAAGCTTCCAAAACCGTTAATAACTAGGATGTAACAAAATTTATTGAAAATACGTACGTTATGTCATTTTGTTTTTATGTGTGCTCAAACTATTTTTAATTGTCAAGTACAAGTTTTTAATGTACACGAGACTTTATCTTAACCAAATATAGTTTACCTAACCCCAACGATTGATGCTTCGGATACTTTATTAGAACTCTGCGCAGTAGTATACTATTTATAGTGTATACGTAATGACTAATGACTTATGAAAAGTGGTGTAATATGGTCCGTGTAAGAAATATACTGCTAGGTATATGAAGTTTCCTGCTCCCAAAGTGCATTAAATTATTACCAACTATGGGTTAGTGTTTTGAGAAGAGATAAATTCGATTTCAAAGTCCATTCATTTTGTATATGTGGGTTATTTTGTCGAAAAACCTGTGTCATAAATCATTAGTAATGAAATAACGAATCGCAAATCAAAATTTCCGTATTGATTTTCTAGTTAGTATAACTAAATCTCTAGGTGGCGTAAAGTATCTTCGAAATTCACTTAGTAGTGCTTTTATTTAAAACAAAATTCACTACTTATCTTGATCGCCTTGTATTATTTTTATTTTCAACTTTCTGTTATACATAACGTTTTATTATAATTTATAAACGGATTTTATTCATTTTTGAATAAAATAATAAATTTATAAACATTATATAAAATGGATTATAACTCGATAAATTAAATTATTTGGTATAGTGTACTTAGTACACGTGAGGTTAAAAATTGATAGTTGAACATTTATTACTTTTAATAATACTATAAATTCTTGAATGTTACATAAATAAAAGTTTCGTTTAACTTCACAGTTAAATATTAAAATGTTTACATATTAATATCATGACTGAACCAGTGGTATTTAACCCACGATTAGCTATAACTCTGTTTGAGTTCCGCAAATACATTTAAACCTTACCGTGTAGATTTTAATATATTTTTTATAATTAATAAATGTCATGTTTTTATTATAAATACAGCCCATTGAATTAAAAAAAAATAATAGGTGACGCAATACCTAAAAAGGTCGATGACCCTGAATTTAAAAATTGATAGTTTTTGTTATTTTAATGAAAAAAAAAGTAATTGCAATTTAAATAAAAATTATCATTTGTAGTGTTAATAACACCTTTTACAAATTCGTCATTCATTAACAAATTGTAATTGTTATAACTTTTAACTATAATTTCTATCAAAAGATATGGTTAAAAAAAAATCTGTGCATTTAATCGCCAAGATGACTGCGTTCCAAAATATGTATAGTCTATAGTGAATTAAATTGCTAATGTTAGACATTTAAAAATAATTTCTGACCGGGTGTAGTGCGAATGGACTAAATTATTCTGAATTATAAATGAAATAACACACATTAGCATATGGATAAGTGATTTATTATTTTGTAGTGTTCGTTTAATGTGTGTCTGGATTTTTGTGCATTGTATACGTCAGAAACACGTGTACCTAAGTGGCGCTTATAACTTACTGCAGGTTTTCATTTATTAAACATTTTTAAGAATGCACTGTAAATGATTAGACGCAAATTTGTTTATATCATAATAATATATATTTACCCAGAAATATGTTAACTTAACTATTATGTTTTAGTTAATTTTACTATATTGTATAGATTATTAAAATAGCCGATGTAAAAAGTAAATCATAATATTGCTTTAATGATAATTGCTTTCGTTTATTTTATAATATCATAATTGTATTTATTATAATATTTAAAAGTATGCCTAGTGTCTAAGCTGTTATAAGTATATTAGGTACATGTAAAATTAAAATAAGAGATTTATTTTACCCCGTTACCCGTTTGGTTTTCTTTTAAAAATATGCTAGTAAATTAAATTATAATTAGTTTGTAGCCTTTTATACTCCGCTATTGTATCGGGCTCGTATTTCAATAACCATATCGTTCAAATTTTCAATCACGAAAAATTAGTAAGTAAAAAAGTAAAATAAATAAAAATGTTTGCCGAAATGATATAATTTGAATACCATTAGAAAAATAACAACGAAAATGAAACAGTGATAACTGAAACTGATAACATTGCATTCAGACTTACTATAGACATAATTACTGGTAATTATGAGTTATTATGTCTGGTTTAGACACATGTCAACACTACTCCACAAAAATGTGAAATTATTTTTTATTATATAATTAACAGCGATTAAAATTAAAATTTTAAGAAAAAATTTTTTATGCCGTTGCGGCAAAAAAAAATAGTTGAAGAATGAAAATAAAAATAATAGATGAGATATGTCCCCATGTGCCTTCTTCCCAATTCGAACAAATTTTAAACTTAATAAAATAAACTAAAATGTTGTAGTTTAGAAAGGTCGTTCACAGCGCGGATATGCGTATTTGTTTCTTAGGAAAATTGTTAAATATGTAACATACGTAATTGACTAGATATACAATACGGTTTTATTACATTGTTTACTAATATAAATACATAATTTAATATTTGATAAATCATTTATGATTATACGTTTTCCAGCGAACTATAGTCTAGTTATGTTATATGATTCTAATATGAATAGAAGACTAACCAATTTACATATAAAGAAAAAAAAATTCTATTAAAGACTAAAAGTAAAATTCAATAATTTTACCTATATTCTATCAGGCTATCTAGTTAACATGGAAATTTGAGTACACATTTTTAATTAAATGAATAGGTATGTAAATGGTTGTAAAAATCATTGTTTTATTTAAAAAAAAACTCAATATTGAAAAAATTATGTCACGACGATTTCAAACTACAGCAATGCGATGGCGTGAATAGGTATAACTGCAGTGTTATAGAATAAAGGAAATGTCCTAAGTTAAAATAGTATACAAGATCGAACAACGTAGAAGTGGATAGAGGGTATAAGAATGTCTGGGCTTGCGAGAAGTTATCCTGATTTGTAATTATGAATATTGTTCGCAAACCGTCGACTGGTCGTCATTTGACTAGGTCTTGACTGTTTGAGAATGACTAGCACCTCAGATACAATAACCAAACTATCGGGCGCCAGTGAAATAGTCGAAATATTCGCGATTCCTCAGTCACCGCGCTGAACGGAAGATTTAGAGAGAAACAACGGATAGTGCGGCGTCGGACCATACCGCTCATCGGCTACATACACGATAAACTCAGGTCGCGGACCGTAACAAATTGACTAGACAGGGGATACATAAATATATAGGCCAGGTACAACCTATATAAACCCATATGTATATATAAGAGGTAACAAACTAAACCCTCTGGTCGGGCGGTCTGTGTTTGGACGAATTACCTTTTTAACCGCATAATAAAAGTAATGTGTTAGGGCGAGTTTCTTATAATGTGTTTGAGCGAGACAATTATAATAATTTTTATCTTAATCTTTACATTCTGATTAAAGTGATTAAACACTAGGCGATTCCGAACATGGACAAACGCGGTGTTGCAAAATTAGAAATGCATTGGAATTACATTGGGAAAATAATATGTTTAGTTATATCTGAAAATAAAACGATTTTACGAACGCGACCAGACACCACCGAAGACCGAACACGTGTCTCATTTATGTGTGTGAATACACCTATAGTGTGTAATAAAATGTAAAGATAACAATTGTCATTTGTCATATAAAATCTATAGGGATTTTTAAATCAATCTAAATGTGGCACACAGGCGCGGTCTTAAACGCAGGTCGGGCAACTAGTAGAACTCTATCATATTTTCAAATATCAGTTTGCTTGAACATTGAAAACGTGAAGTTGTATTATAGTGGTAGTGAGTTTATGTTAAATATGGATCTTAAAATTGATTATATTTTTAATACAAAACGAAATAAACGATGCATTTCAATTGAAAATTATACTTTTAGTGAATCTTACCACTTGAAAAATGGATCTTTTCGTTTTCGGTGTACTAACAGAAAATGTACTCAGAGTGTTTTAGTGAATTCTACTATCGATAAAATACTATCTTTTTCAAATAATAACTTACATAATCACGAATCAACAACTGATCATAATTTAGCTGTTCAGTGTGTTAGAACTGCCGTCAAAAGGAAAGCTGAAGAAGACTTACATGCAAGACCAAATAAGATTATTCGTAAGGAAATTCAAGACACTAATCCTGTTTTTAAGGAGGTAATAATTCATAATGACATTAAATTATTGAGAGAATCGGCTTATAGGATTCGTAAAAAACATTTTTCAAAAATTCCTACAACTATTAATGAAGCGCTTGACCAATTGTTTGATACTCAAGTTGATATTAAAACTAGTAATAATGAACAATTTTGTTTCGTCAATCGAGAAAAACAAATTATTTTGTTTACATGTACCGAAAATTTAAAACATCTTTGTGAATCTGAAAACGTTTTTGGCGATGGAACATTTAGTTACGCTCCTAAATACTTTTATCAATTATATACAATACACATCTTCAAACATAATTATTACATACCCGTAGTATATGCATTCTTGATATCAAAATCTGAAGATCAATATATTTCTATGTGGTTAGAATTAAAAAAATTGTGTCTTATTTTAACAGGTAAAATTATAAATGTACAAAAATTTCATTCAGATTTTGAAAAAGCAGCTCATAATGCAGTTATTAATATATTCCCGGGTTGTCAATTGATGTGTTGTCAGTTTCATTTAGCGCAATGTTGGTTTAGACAAATCCAAAAAAATAAAATATTGATAAGAGAATATGGTACCAATTCCGAACTTGGTGTTTGGCTTAAACATTTTTTTGGATTACCATATTTACCACCCAATGAAGTAGGCGATGCTTTTATTGAACTTATGTCAATTGCTCCAGAAACTCAAAAAAGCATTGAATTTACAGATTATATACTTGATACATATATTACAGAGGATGCTATTTTTCCTCCTTATTTATGGGCAAGGAAACCTGAAAATGATCCAAACACAACAAACGGAGCCGAATCATTCCATGCACATTATAATTCTCAATTTTATTCACCGCATCCAAATATATACCAAGTAATTAATGTGTTACAACAAATACAAGTAGAAACTTACACAAAATGCAATGCTATAAATAAAAATATTTACAATATTAGACGAAAAGTTATATTAGAAAAACAAGAATATTTAAAAACAAGCTGGGATAAGTATATGTCTGGTGAAATTAAGATTTTAGAATATATACAACGTATGGGGGTAAAATTTCCAGGAAAAAAAATTTAAAAAACAAATTAATTTTTTTTAATTTTAATAATATTTAATAACATATACATATATCCAACATATTTTTTTTAATTTTAATAATATTTAATAACATACACACACAAACAATCAATTTTTAATCATACCCGTGAAATTCACGGACAGTCCCAAGTCTGTCAAAATGAGAGGGAAAATTGATTAATAAAATACAGTATCCAAGTAGGTATATTAAAAAAGGTCGCCCTAACACATTACAATGTTTTTAAATCACTCGCCCAAACACATTGTGCTAAATTGCCCAAACACATTGCAATTTTTAAAAATTCGCCTAAACGCATTACGCCCTTCCGACCTACCAGCATTATGACGGATTTTGAACCTGCCCTAAGGGATACACTAACATCTTATTTTAATACCGCACAACCTTACGGATGCTGGTTCCACCACAACCAAGTAATTTTTTCCCTAATTTATGCTTGGTTTTCAAATGCATTACTTGAGTGTTATAATTGTTTTTTTAATAGGCGGTATGGAAAAGCATGAAACGTTTTGGTTATTTGGAACTAGTTAATAGTAATGATAAAGCAAAGGAATGTTTAAGAATGGTTATGGCTTTACCACTTTTGCCATCAGATAAAATTGAAGAGGGATTTCAAATCATAAAAGCTTATGCAACCAGATACAACATTAACATG
Organism: Aphis craccivora; assembly: GCA_009835225.1. Classification (NCBI taxonomy): domain Eukaryota; kingdom Metazoa; phylum Arthropoda; class Insecta; order Hemiptera; family Aphididae; genus Aphis; species Aphis craccivora. The sequence continues at coordinate 55,155 of VUJU01001082.1, forward strand.
ATGAGGCTTTTTGATTACTATAATAGGTTATTTGTTATATTTATAGTTAGGTATATCATTGCATGACCTCAGACATGACCTTATTTTGAGGAGTAGGGGATTTCTTATATTATGCTAAACAATAAATTAACATAGGGGAAGAATCATAAAAGAACATCTATTCTACCATTATAAATTATTATTTGTTTCAATATGTCATTTATGTGTTTATAGTTTGTTAATTGTTTTCTTAGCTTTCATTAATACATAACTAAAACATAACTTGCTTTATTTTTTCTTGGGCATAATATACAATTATTGAATATAATTTAACATTAAGCTACCATAACATAATATATTTAATTTGTATGTATTTATATCCTAAGGTATTGGTTAAGAAATGTTGGTGTTTATATACTTTCTGTCTATAAGAAAGCACGTAGAACAAACAATAATATCGAGTCGTTCCACAACAAATTGAAATTAACTTTTCAAGTTGCTTATCCAAATATTTGGAGTTTTTTGGGTAAGTAACAATCTTTTATATTAAATAATTAATAAACTATTAATCAATTTGCAAAAAATATTTTTTTAGAAAATCTTTGTAAAATAAACGAAACTTATTGTGTTGTGGCAAAGCAATTAGAAGATGGCCAAACTCCTACAAGAAATACCCGGTGTCAATATGTGTATAACAGTTCACGTATTAAGTTTAATACACAACAATTAGATCTTGGAATTATTTCCCTGGAATGTTTTTTACTTCGTTTCTCACACAATATTGCTCGATATGAAGAACAAATGAGAAATTGGACTCAAAATATTGTAGATAATCGTCAAATAAATGAAAATAATCCTGCTCATATTGACAGCTCAAATGATGATAACGAAATAGATGAAGAAATGAACAATGGCGAAGATTCATCATTGAGCACCGAAAGTGAATCAACTACGTCTCAGAGAAATTTGTCTGCATCTAGTTCTAACAGTTTAGAAAACA
>VUJU01001082.1:56183-68849 GCA_009835225.1 Aphis craccivora
CCCTCTGGTCAACGATTGGGAAATCAAAGTACGAAACGTCCACGCGGCATTGGCTTATTGTTATATATTGGTGGGGTTCAAAGGTCCAAGAATGATAATATATTATTACCTTCGCGTGTACTCGTGACGGACGTATGCAATGGTACGTTTGTGTTTCAAAAAGTAATCAAAATTTTTGGATTCCTTTATTTTTTCGATTGTGTTGGTAGTAAAAAATAAATTAAGGCGTTACTTTTGAGTAGATACACGACAACGATACGCTGGTGGTAATAATTTCACTGAGACATGGTAAACCAATTATTATTATTTTTTTCGTACACTCCTTTTACATAGTTAAGTATATGATAATTTTCTGTAAATTATAATATTGAGAATTTATCTAATCAGTAGATCTTACAACAATTTATTTTTTTTTAAGTTTAGATTGGAAATACACACAATTTTAGTTTGTAAAATAGGTTGTATAAAAAAATATAAATCGTATGTACAGCTCTTAGATAGGTACCAATTTATTTGGTATTAACTTAATAGTTCAATTTATAAAACAAATTATTGTTATTCCATGTTAGTAAAACATTATAGTAAATAATAAATAATATTATTAAAATCTAAGTTTTGTTAGAATTTTTAGTTTATCGAAAAACTTAGAAGTTCTGTTCTTTTCTCTTTTTTTTACAAGTTTTTCTCTATAGGAAAAATTACATATTTTATTCGTTGTAGTTTGCATACAATATCTGATCTTTTGATTACCTATACACACGAAAGTGGCACGAGGAAACGATTTTTTATGTTCCGACTGAATTTATAATACGTTTCTGTAAGTAATCAAATGTTATACTTATTTCTTTTTAATGTGTTTTATAATTTAAGTTTTTGGTACACACGTTATTTAAGTTTCAAACACGAGTAGGTACTACTCGTATATTATAGCGTACAGTGACACGATGATCACAGACTGAAACTTATGTTAATATTTGTATAATATAATAATTTTTGAACTTTATTTGATTTACTTTTTGCAAAGAAAACCGCTGAAAACTAGAGCTTATGAATTTTGTCAAAATAGTAATTTATACTTTTTAAAAAAGTGATTGAAACACAAAAACCCATTTGAAATTTGAATGATTATTGACGTTTAAATTTATCTTGTAGAATATAATTATCATATTTCTTATTATGTACACATAAATTCTATACTTATATAATTACTGCAGTTTGTAGTAGTATTATTTAAAAAATAAAAAACGCATTCTGACAAAACATTTTACGTTTAAGTCGTTTGTTAAGAATTAAGATATACTAATATTTACGTTCATGAAAAACGTATTTTATAATATTACATATTTAATCAGCTAGTGGAACATTGTATATATCATGAATACTAATATTTTTTTTTTTGATTTTGTGTTGAAGACATTTTTTTTCATATAATCGATAATTGAGATATAAAATATTTAATTTTTCTTGTTTATTATCAAACCATAACAATAATCTAGGGCTATACGAACGCGAGTTTTATCATATTGTTATGTGTATGAAAAAACTGTTACAATAACGACTTTAAATAGGACAGTGCAGTGATTCTTTTACAGCACAAGATTTATTGCGATATAATAACAACTATCTATTTATTTGAAAACGATATATTATTATGTCAACATCGATTACATTTGAGGTTAATACGCCAAATGATTTTTAAATTTTTTTCGGTAACTTTTCATCATTAATAATTTGATTGTTTACGATGAGGAATCGATAGAAAAGCGTTTATTAAGCACCATTGCATATCATAGTAAGTTGTTTTGAACATTTACATTTTTTAGGGGTTGAGTCAATCAAATCTTTATGATTTATAGCACTACGCATTTTGTTTTGAGACACTCTCGAATATATATTTTTGATATTTTAGAGAATGATCCGTTATTGTTTTTCGTTTTTCGATAGTCTAAATAAAATGCGAACATTCCAGAAAAACTGAAACTTTCAGGGCCGTACTAATAGGAGTGTTTTAATTTTTGACCCCCCTCCCTCTAATTGAAAAATACTAAACATTATTTTAAATAATTTATAAATATTTTCTTTTTACTTACTAAACAAGTGGATCTTCACTACGTACTTACATAAAACATAGTTATAATTGATCTGTTTGTTGGGAAGAAGTGAACTATACTTGTGAACGTTTACCAAATCAAGATAAAAATAGCAGCTGCTTATTGAATCTACCACCTTTTTCAAAAAAAAATCCTGACTATACCAATGGACTGGCTACTTAAAACTATTGTTATTATTAATCCGTCATAAATTATAATAATTTGCTAAATAACTTAATGGATATTAATAACAATATTATCTAAACAATATCACAATTAGAGTACCTACAATTATTGTGGGATTTCGCCTTGTAATGGCGTATAGTAATAAATGTTATATTAAATTGTTAAGCAACGCGTAATAATCGAACTTCGCACAACAGCCGAGTTGCAGATCGAAAGGGGTCGCGCCGCCGCTTCGGTTCGCTGTGACGTTATGGGAGGATCGCATGCTGACTGGGCAGTTGGCGAAGATAATTTTGTTTTACCGGCCGTTGTTGCTGTTAAAATAATTATAAAAAGATAATTTATAATATAATATCAGCGTTACTGGTGCCGGGTAGGCAAAACAACGTCGAGTGAAAGGAACACGAAATTACACGAAAGTACCTATAATAATATAATGTAATGTATTCCATTCGGCGGATGAAATTCAAAGTGTTGCGTGATACGTTGTACTTCCGTGACGGTTCCGTCGTATGGAAATTATCATATTCACGTATATATATACCTATATACACACTATAGTACTTATTATTGCAAAGTAGGTTCATAATAATAAACCTATTGTCGGGGTGGAGGTAATTTATTTGCGTTGGGTCAAAGACGTGGTCAAACTTCATGGGCACGGGCTTTTCGCGAACGAGCACACACAATAATAGATTGTTAAGAAATGGAAAAAAATGTACGCTTTAATAAAGATTTGCTTTTGAAAAGGTAGCATTGCGCAATAAGATGCATATTATAAAAATCATGAACGAATAAGATCTTGACTCTTGTCGCGAAACCGCGTTTAATTGAGTTTTTAATTACTATATATAGTACGATAGTTGGATATGCATTTACATAATTACAAAAACGTTCGTGTACAAAAATTAGATATTTATATGTTGACTTTTGTTACCTAAGTGAAATGTACCGTTAAAATTTCATTCAGTTTTAGCGTTAGTATTCGATACGAAACTTTGTATTTACACCGGTGGTCGTAAATAGTATTAAAAATGTTTGATTGCAAACAAAAAAATAAATAAATTACTAATAGAGCGAAATTAGATTGAAAAAAATAAAAGTAATCTTCATAGACACGAGTCAGTGTGGTGTTAAGTTTGTATTAATATACTATAATAATATTATACGTTATACGTTTGATGGACGATGGTGTGATAGATATTGGAACAAAAAAAAAAAATCAATTATAAAATATTTTAAACTAAAAATATATTCAAATGAATTTACTAAAGTTAAAATATTCAGTGGGTATTAAATCCCTCGACAAAAGAATACAAATTAAAAGTTATTCAGTGATAATTTCTTAAAGGGCTAATGACGTTGAATAGACAATAAAAAAAAACAAAAAAATTAAATAGCAACAGAACAGTTAAAACTATTTTGTCGTGCATTTTGAGTGTCTTTAAGAAGCAAACAAGATGTTAAAAATGTTTTAAATGAAATGTAAAATGTAACACATTAGTACCTATTGAGTAGTCTTTTGAACGATATTACTTTTAACTATAGTTATAAAATTAAATATATATTTTTTTCATTGCAATTTATTTTTCATTATTATTTAATGCTTATATTATTTAATATTATATTATTGATAGTTGACAATCGGGCTTAAATAATACAATAATCATTATTGGTTTTTAATTTTATGATATTTAATTTTTTTTAAACGTTCGAGTTTATTGAACCCATTGGTAATTTTAACATTGACTTTTCAACTGTTGGATATTTGATTTTTCAGGATTATTTTTCTCTTGGGTAATTCTCTGACTTAAAGTAGTGTAATTTTGTTATGTGTAAGTAAATTTATGGTACATTTTTACTTCAGTATATTAGATAATCAAAATAACGATTATAATTATATTTGGTTCGTAAAGACAAAACGAAAATATTATTTTTTCTGGTATAACATAAAAATTAAACGTATAAATAATATAAAACATATAATATATTATGTTATACAATATACATAATACATATATATTAAACTAATATAATATTTAGCTACTAATTCATGTGAAAATATGTGTTATTGATTCCCATTATAAGTGATCAAATTGGAAGTTGTCGACCTAGATGTTATTAAGATTATTCAATATGTGTCTGGTAGATGAGCGCCACAGTCGTATATTGGTGAGTATAGGTTCTAGCGCATGAGTTTATTTTCGTATTATACAATATTATATAATATTATCTTACCTTTTTTTTTTCATAATCGATCCAATAGCAACCGTGTCTTATATGGTACATTTATATAGGGTACACATTAAATTTTATTACTTATTAGAATTGTTAAGCCTCACACTGTGCATTCCATTACCTATAATTAAACACGCGGCCGCGGAGGAGGCGTTCACATTTGAAATCGATCTGCGAGTCTAGTGTGAATGACGTACTTGCGCAAATAATAATATATATTATTCATAGTTTTATTTTGCTAGCTGCCATCGTTTGATATCGTCTCGTCAATATTAACGACCGCGACAATAATTTTTGGACGCGACGGCCAAAAAGAATTTTAATCATTTACCGGACGGCATTGCCCCGCGCACTCTTTGTTCGCTTCTGCGGCTGCAGTCTCCACCTTAGACACCGAAAGACAAATGTACCGTGATTAGAACTCCTACGGGACCAATTTTTAGAGAATTTCAAGTCGTTTATCACCGCGAGCTCGGTCCCTATCATATTGTATATGATATTGGCGTAGTGGCTAGGCGACTATTAGCACCGTGAAATGCGCCTTTCGCCGCGAGCTCAACTGTAGCAATGATTTATATCGTTCGTAAGGCGCATTGAAATGGCAGAGGATCGGTAAGCGCTCTCGTCAGAAAAAAATCCGACCGTTTTCGGCGGCGAAGGCGTTTGGTTAGATTCTGACCCAATTAATAATAATATCCGAAGTGGTTATAAAGGTTATAAATACTAGGATTTGTATTGTGTATTTTACGTGGCCAATGAAAAATAAAAGCCCTAGAGGCTTTTAGATGTACACTTTATTTTTACGATGTGCAATCTAAACGGAATGCAATAGACACGCATGTCAGTCGGACTGATCACAAGCATAAAGGGAATAAGGCGAAAAACTGACAATAAAAATATCAAATATTTTTTTTATCCATCACTTCACAAATCTAAATAATTGGAATCTATGCAGTGATAGGGATAACGATTTTAATCAGTTTTACTGAATTAAATCGGTCAAGACGTAATTGCTAGGTTGTAATAATATGGTTAATACTAATGAAAAAAAACCATTTAAATTTACTCTAAAATATCGCTTAAGAGTATACATAATAATGTTTGTTATAGTAAGTAATAAATAATATACCTATAGGCTATAGTCAAACACTGTAATTTTTAATTGAAAACACTTTATTTAATGCGTGCCATTTTCTTATAGGTAAATTTTTATAATATACCTACAAACAAATTTTAAGCAAATATAATGCGCTTGCATTTAGATTAAAAAAAAAATAAATAAAAAAAATTCAGAATCTTAGATATTCGTAAATATAATACAACTTATGTACATTACATTTATATTTCACCAAAAACTGAATAATTTCGTTGTGATGATGTCCGTAAGTATAACACAATATTATTTCATGTTAGCTTTCAAATTGAATTTATGTATTGAAAAAAAAAAATTATTTATTTATCGCCATTTACCAAACCTAAGTAGGTTGTATTAAGTTATTATTGGATTTTAATAATTTAATAAATTATTGTTAGCATTGGGCATCGTTACTCACCAATAATTCAATAGTTATTTTATTTTATATTTCGGGTCGAAACCATTACGACAAGAGGTTACATCGGATATAATGTATTATATAGTAATACAGAAACTATAGTATAACTAATATGGAAAAAAAAATACTCATTGATTAAATTACGATGATGTTATTCCTAATAAATAATAATTTTGTCTAAAACAAAGTCTCCATTTTAAAATGTCTCAAAACCTTAAAACTGAAACTTCAAAGTTAGAAAAAAAAATATTTTGTTTTAGTGTAATATATTTTTTTGGGCGTTAATTGTTATTTAGTATTTATGATATAGCAGTATTATAAGTTTATAATCATCATAAAATAAATATTATTAAAACATAAATTTATAATAAGCAAATATTGTTATTATATTTAACTTATAACTTACAAAATATGAACAATACTAAAAAAAAATATTCATTGACATTTTGAGACAGATTGAAAATTGAATTATTTTTTTATTTAATTTTGTTGCGCACTTAATTATATTGAACAATAAATCTCATTATGTTTCTAGTTATATAACTTGTCATATTTATGATAATAATGGCAAAAATACAAAATATACTATTTTAATTTAATGATATAAATTTTTTACAATGTTTCAATACATTATGTCTAAAGTTTTTAGAACCATAGATAAATATTATAACATAGAGTGGTAGCTACAGATTTTTTTTCTGCGTTTACTAAATTGGGGCTTGATTTAAGTAACTTAATACCGGAGGAATAATAATATTCTAAAAATGGCTTAAATATAAAAAGCCTGTATAAAAATAGTTTTTTTTTACTCATAAATCTTGGTATAATGTGTTGTCCCATTTGGTAAAAGAGACCAAAGGAAAACGTTTTCTATTTTATTTACACAATTCTTTAAAAGCACAACATTTAATAAACTAAAATAAAAATAAAATTCCTATATTTTATTATAAGTAAAACATATGATTATATACCTATTACTTATGCATTAGTGCATGTAAAAAAAAAATAAGTAAAAATAAAATTGTATTAGCACTTAAAATCAGTGTGGCATTAATTTTAATCATTTATTATGTATCAAAGTATTATAAATTGTATAATGATTTAGATTATATTTTGTTTTAATTAATTTTCATATTTTTCTGAAAAAATGTAGGAAAAAGTTTAGCACCTTTTAAAAATAAATAATAAATTTATTCAACTAATTAATTATAATGTAGCATCTTGTCTTATTTATATTTTGATCACATAAAACGTTGTCCCGTAGGTATGGGCAATTTATTGAATTCAAGAGAATAATAAGAAACAATGAAAAAATGTTTTGTCTTAATTTTAGGTCATATATTTGTTTTTAAGTAAAAATGATACGTACTGATTGTTGGGTTTTTCGCATACAGTTATTTAACATTAACATTTGACTTTCTTTTGTCATTTGTATTCCCAATCCCAATTATTATTGTTGATTAATAATTATAATTTTATTAGATGTTATACCTATTGTTATACGGTTTAAATTCGCAATTGTTGTTAATGTGTTATTTAGGTTTAGGTATATTTATAAATAGATATAAATGCAATATATTGCATAATTATAATTATGTCATACTTTTTTATCAATGAGAAATTTATCTCGTATTAAATTTTTGTTGGAATTAGGTAACAATATATATCATAACAATAGACATTAATTACTTTGTCAAACTAATTTTATATAGCTTTAAAATTGGTGTAAATTATTTATTACAAGATCAATGTATCAAGATCAATTGTTGTTAACCAGTAATATTTTTTATTTGGTTATATAATTTAATGATATTTGTACCTCGTATCTTTTACTTTTATTTCTTGTGTTGAATATGACTTATTCTGTGATAGAAAATATATGGGAATGTATCCAAGAAACTTCTGTTTTTATATTTTGATATGTAATAATTGGTATTATAATAACATGATATTGAAAATCAAAATATTACGTAGGTATATTAAGTATTTGAGTTTATTGCCCTAAATATTTTTCAATTATTAACATAAGTTTTAACCAGGTGGGTATGAACAGCTTGATGAAAAATTAAGTTTTTTAACAAGTTTTGAATTTTTTGTGCAGCGATGGTTGCTGCAGCAATAATTCTATTGATTTTCTAATTTTTCATAGCTTTTAGAATAATGTACTCGTGAATGGTATTTGCGATTACTGTGTAATTCATGTGATCTTACTTGTAGAAAATATTGAGCACTGCAGTGATATAATTTATGTTGCAGATGAATCGGAGGCGGAAGGTATATATATCTGGTGAATTATGATTTGACTTCAGACTGCTGTGCCAACGATGAAAGATGGAGTCGTTATGGATCCTGTCGTTCTGGAAGAGGCTCAGCAGCTCTTGTCGCCTGCTTCTTGGACCAAAGGTAACGGAATTTCGAATTTCAGTGTTTGTTTTGATTCATTACTGATAAATACACACGTATATTATTATAGTATACGTACGTCCGACAAGTAATGATCGCAATGCACATTTTGACACTACACTTCAAACATCATCGTTTGTCAGACAGACGTGAGACTTATCGCAATAAATTGCATATAGTTATATTCAATGGGTTCGGATGGACGACATTTCGGTGACGAATTTTGTTTAATGGAATTACCTTGTATTCGCATCACGATTTAAATTATACAAAAATCAAGCTCACTCTCGAACCCGTCTCTCTTTCCTATTTTTATTTTTTAATTCACGGCTGGAAACATTTTCATTAAGTCTGATGCGCATTAGCTATTCGTCTTGGTGCCACTGTTAAGAACCGGAATATAAATTGTTTTACACTCACACGCATACTGCAATGCGACAAATCGTTTAGGCCGTCGGAACACGATAAAATGACATATTATCTTTATAAACAGTTTTGTTTAAATGCAAATGCAAAAAAATATAAACGATAATAATAACAATAAAAATGAAAACAATGCCTTTTGTTCCTTCTGTTGCTGTCGTACTGGATCGTTTTTGTTTTTCTAGAATAATGAATTATATTCCCAAAGAAAAATTCATATATTTACCTTTTATGTTATAATTATAATTTTTAACCTTTGAACACAGTAGTACACTAGACATGTTTGGTATTTACTGTTCTTGACTATTTTTTTTTTTTACCGGGGAATGGACTTATGCTTTCGACAAACGATCCAAATTAAATTAAAGTCAATTAGGTTATTATATCAGGAAGAGAATGGACTTCATCAGACAGTATTTATTTTTTTCATTTTAATAACATTTTTTAATTGAAAACCCCGGGCAGTACGCAACAGTTATGCCGACAGGAGACATAATAGCTTTAAACTCATTCCCATTCATGACATTTGATGTATCAAAACTTTATTGAAACCTTAGAAGCTAAATCCCGTAAAAATACCCCGATAAAAGTAAATTAACTATAAATTACTTTCAAGTAATAGTACTAAAGCTGTAAATATGTATTCATATTATTTTAGTGCCTCTATAAACATACGTTGGTGGTAAAATATATATTAAAAAAAAAAAATACTTTTCTATACTAACATAAACAACATGTCTAGAAAGTTTTAGAAATAGTCGGGTTAAACTTTCGTTGTCTCTATCAATATAAAATACATAAATTCATTATTAGTGCTAATTAAAACAAAAATAAATTTATTTATGGTGAATTAACACATTTTTTTTCCGATCGTGGTGGAATATTGTTACCATGTCGATCATAAATCGTCTGTACCTATTTCGCACGAATCATTTTGTGTCTATCACCTCAGTTGCCGGAAGTAGTTAATAAAAGATCGGATGGAGGTACTGCAACAAAGACAATATGTTCAATATGTGTGATCGTAAAATGAATATTATAAAATTATTATAATATAATATATAATATATTGGTATACTTAATTATTGTTTAAGTTGTCGTAATAGTATACATTTACGATTTATTATATGCTATACTCCGTCCACAAGTGATATAAGTGGTATGATTAGAAAAACACCGAGAAATAATCATTAAATTATTGAATTTTTTTTTCTGATTACCTAATCTTTTTCTCTACCTTTAACATCTTTAAATAATAAATATTAAATACAATTAATTTTATTTTGTCACAAAAATTACCAACTTTAATTTTAAAATCACTTTTTCAAAATTAATATCTTTTTTTCTATCATAAGAAAAGAGTCGATAATACTAAAAAATTTATTGCATAATAATATGTCCATTTTTAGAAAATCATATTTGATCTGTACACAATTTTATGAATTGATATACGAAAAATCATCAAAACTTGAGTATATGAATATTTTTTTTAGTACAGAACTAAACTAATAATCCAGCAAATACTAACTCTTGGCTAACCCTTGACCTTACTATTTACAATACACAGTTAAATATTAAATATAATATCTTTTAAAATATATGTTAGGTGTTCCTGACAATAATTTAAGTAAAATATGTAAAGTATTACTATTCCTTATTTTAAAATAAAATGTTATACTCATTTTTAAAAAAGAATTTTTGTATAGGTACAAATTTTTAAATAATAATTTAAAAATTTGAATGATAGTTTTCCGTTTTCTCCAACTCCATTTACTATAAATTCTGAAACTTGTCAATACATTTATCTAAGTTAATAAAAATAGAACATTGATTTTTTAGCATACACCTAGAATGCTAAAATCTTCCATTGTTGTTCTTAAGTAACTCTTTTCAGCGTCGTAAGCGGGAATATTATCTTTCGCGCACAGCAATATTTGTGTGTATAGCGAAACCCATTTTTATTATTTTAGTTTAATTAATATATTCCGTTTATGTAGATGGGTGGTTTCAATTAAATCTATTTCCAATGTATCTATATCATATTATATTTATCTATAATTATTGTTCATTTATTAAAGAGGGGTGCATGAATAATGTTATCGTTAATAATTGTATTCTAAAATGGTCTGATACTAATAGTTTTTGATTAGAATTTTAAAAAAATGCAACAAAAGTAATAATTAACTCTAATACATGCTATAGTTGTATAATAGACTTCATAAAATGATAAAATATTCGTTGACAATATTTTATACCGTATTTTGTTTTAAATTAAAACTGTTAATTTATAAAATTTATACTGTGAAAGATTATAGATTTCCATAGGGCTCTCTATTTCACAATAAAATGCTGGCAGGCAATTTTCCATTTTTCTGTACCTTAAATTATAGCACTAGTCGTAAATATCATTATCATAATAGATTTATTTCTTATAACATTAATAAATTGATAATGCAGAATAATCATTATACTTATAAATTGCATTTGTGCAGTGCAGAAAATGTACTCAGTCTGTCGTATAATGCATGTCGAGACTACAGGTTGGTTGGTTTTACAGGGGATATTTGTCCTAAGAATACCAGAAAACGTTACAATGTCACCATACTGGAACTGAACCCGGTCGTGGGTCGCGATGACGTCGTCGTGGACCACTGCCGGAGGAGAGAGAGCAGTACTAGTAGCGGTGTTAATGACGCGTTGCAATCATCCTGCAGTGAGTGCACCGACCGTCTATACAACGAATTAATATGTATAGCTCCCAATTATATATATATGTATATTATATATTTATATATATATATATATATTATATATACATATAGATATGTAAAAGTAGCAACGTTAAACGCGCAATATATTATATTTCGTATATATCCTATAGAACGATATAGACGTAATAAAAGAGGAGAACGCGTCGAACCGTCCAATATAATATATTATGTATGTTATACAGAGCGATTGGGCACGTAATCACGTATATTCAAATAACCGTGATGGAAAAAAAATTAAAAACGTGACCATCCACTCCGTATATTGTATATTATGCCTATTATATTTATTTATATATAATATATATTCGTTATATATTCGTATATAAAATCGTTTGATTCGAGATATAGTTTAGTTATTATATTATTATAATATACTATAGTTGTTATAGTAGTTACACTATCCCAGGGATCCCACGCAGCTCATTGCAAAGATAACGCTTTTAGTAATATCTCGGGAAATATAATAAATAATAATTTTCAATAAAAATATTGAATAAAACACTATTTTACATTTAACTATTGTAGTGTTTGCTGTTGAATTAAAAAAATCCCCTATATTATCCTGGTTAACAATTAAATGATCACCCCGTACGTATATAATACAAATGTACCGTATATCCCCAGTGGCATACCACATCACTTTTATGACCTGGTAAAATAAGTGTATTTTAGTTGATATATGTGCAAAATTATGATATATTTCATTATATCATAATATAATATTCACCCCCCTCCCCCGGACTGCGTTAAACGCATTAAACGACCGTAACCAAAATCAGTGAAGAAACAAAATCGTACCACAAACTATCATCACTCATCGGTGATTTATTTTTAATCGATAAAAATTCACCGTAATTATATTTCCACTAACGTCAAAGTTGACGAACGATCTCGGTACATTACAGTTCTTGTATGTTTATATCAATACATCATATTTTTTACTGTGTGTCTGCTTATCGGTATGATGATAATTGAGAAAAAATCGATAATCTAACGAACGAG
>VUJU01001083.1:0-41126 GCA_009835225.1 Aphis craccivora
TAAACGAATAATAATATTAATTAATAGGTATAAAATCAGGGGCCCCGATTACCATGATTAAGCTGGGGCCCCGTCCGCGATTGCGGACTAGCGGTCCGGGCCAGTCCGACCCTGTGTACTTCACCTTTGAGGATCAACTTCCATAGAAAATTTGTTTTTATTATTGAATAACTATAATCATTAAGAAACATTTAGGGCGAATGGCTCTAAAAATCAATTCTAACACGATCAACATTGAAATTGTCCAAGATCGACTGTTTGGCCGTCCCTGATATATAGTATATTCTTATCTATCTCGGTGCTAAGGACCAAGATTTTTATTTTTTATCGGTATAAGTTGATAAGTGAACGTGATAAGAAATAAGAATTTTTTATTTTTTCCTCAGTCCGTACTCCATACCAACAGGTAAATGGTAATCAAATACTGTAGATATATCATCTATAGTATTTGTGGTAATTCGGTTATTTCAAACTCCTGAAGGAAATATTGAATAAACTCATACTTTTAGTTGTTATTAGTAGAGTTTAAAGTACTTTAAATTTCTAATATTTTGAAAATAAAAATGTCAAAAAAATTACCATCTCCTATTTTCACATTAAAATGTGACAAATATACTACATACTGCTTGAAATTCTATTTAAACGGTGAAATTCTCTATGCTGGAACTCTAAGTGGAGAGATTCTTGTCTGGAATCTGGAGGTAAGACTTACGGTGTTCAAATAATAACTCTTCGATTTGATTATTTGAAATAAACAATATTATAATAGGTACCTAGTATATTGTTTTCAACTTAACCAATTTCTGTAATATATTATCTATTTTCCTAAAATATTTACAACTATATTTAATATGATAATTTTATATTTCTTTTTCCAGTCCAACCGCTTAAAAAACGAAATTAAAGCCAGCTCAGTGTGTATAATGACCCTGGAAGTGTTGATCAAACAAAATCAATTAGTGTCGCAAGACAAAGTCGGCGAAATTAAATGTTGGCAGATAGATGGTATCGAACTCAAACTCCATCAAACATTATCAACCCAAATAATTGGCTTTTGTAAAATAGCTTTATACAAAACAAACATGTTATTATGCAAAGGAGAAAAGTCTACAATGAATTGTTATTCTACTGACAGTTATGATAAAATTACTGATTTTAATCCGTGCCAAGATGACAGTTTGGGAGATTTGATGGTTATAAAATCTATCAGTGATTATATATTTTGTGGTTATGAAGCTAATATAGTTGTTATGTGGCAGGAAGACCATATTGTTAATCAATGTAGCTTTCCTGAACTAGAATGTTTGATGGCACTGGATGTGGATCAAAATGTAACCAAAGGTATTTGTGCTGGTAGTTCAAATGTAATAAACACGTTTAATATTACAGAGGGTAACCTAAGCCTAAATAAAAACATTAAGATTACAAATCCTGGCGTTAATGTTTTGCAGTTAAGACCTGATAATAAAATAGTCGCTGCTGCCTGCTGGGATCTAACTGTAAGACTATTTTCTTGGAAGACCATGAAACTGTTAGCAGTTTTGGATTGCCATTCGCCTGGAGTCTTAAGCATTGCATATTCTGAATTGTCTGTAACATTTTGGAAAGCCAAGTACTTGCTGGCTGTTGCAAATAAAGATAATAAGATCACACTTTGGGATATTTACAATGGAAAAAATAAATATTAAATCTTATTAATACTCCCATATCAATATTATGCCAATTTATGGTAAAGTGCATATTTCCAGAACAAACTATTGACTATTAAGTCAATAGAATGTTTAGAAAATTGAAAATGAAGCATTTTGGTTACTAAAAACAACTAGTGGAGTGCATTGTTTAAATTAGAACTTATGAAGAACATTTTTAAATGGTTTTTCTTTTACCATGAAAACTAAAGGTTGAGTTGAGATTTACATTATAATATAATCAGTTTAAAAAAAATTATTTTTAAATTATTTAACTGTGGAAAAATAACTATAGATTTATTAATAATAAGAGCTCGTTTCTTTAATTCTAAGCTGTCATATACAAGTATAAATCTCTTTTTCACAAATACAAAGTAATAATACTTAATATTGTGTTCTGTTTGAAATTGATAAATCAAAATCTCATATCAATACATAAAAGACCACAATAACCGTAATGTATGAATATAGATTTTTAATTAGATTTTAATTCATAAAGTTGTCATTTCAACTTTCAACTGTATATCCCTATGTAATATGCAATGATTACTTTTTAATATTGTACCTCAGTTTTACCACATTTTTAAAATTCTTAATTGTTATTATTATAATTATTTTAAGTGTATAATGTCCAATAGTAATTATTATCAATGTATAAATTTAGAATTATATTTTACTGGCAAAACTTTTTTTTATTGTTCCTATGTACAATTAAAGGTATTTCTGTCGCATTCCAAAAATTCAATCCTATGTAATTATGCAAATATGTATTAAGGTGAAAACTATAATTATTGCAAAAAAAAAAAATTGTGAATGTTTATTGTTTAATACCTATAAAACGATAATTGTGTTATCATTTTTAAGTTCTAAAACCGGAAATTAGCTCTGCTGTATTGTAGGTATCAAGTGTATTTCATCAATGTGTAGGTCACTTAAATGGATGTGTTAATCTTAAATCCTATTATTATAAATTTGTTTACAAAAATAATAAAACAAAAATGTTATTATAATATGATTAACTGTTCACTGATGATTGTAGACTTGTAGATTGTGTTATCTATAGTTATTGTGGTATAGTTTGCTTATATATTATAAATGAAAAAAAAGGCAAAAGAAATTTCAAATTATAGTCCACCATTGAAGTGCGTTGACCTTGACTACCTAAGAACAGCCGTATTGTGTTTGAGTTAGTCTAAAAATCTTTGTTAGTAAATACTAAATAGTAGGTATTTAGTAGAACTGTAGACGTACAGTGTAGATTATAGTTTCCTTTTTGGTCTTAACACAAATTGTAACCCTAGGTATGTTTTTGAAATTAACTTTTAATCCTTAAATATTTAAGTTGCCGTATAACTGTTCTAAATGAGTCAGATCAATATATTTGAATTTTGGAGTTTTAATTCGTGTACATACACTGTATATCGTGGAGATATGACAATTTTACATTAAATGCATTTGAATGTGTCAGATACCTTGTGTATAATATATTATACTTATGGAATTCGATTAATAATTAGAACCAATTGCATTTTTAATGGTATTACAAAAACCAGATGTATAGATAGGTAGGTAGATTTATTGTATGGCAGTACATTTAGAATTTTTATTATTTATTAAAATTGTGGCCAAGGGCGCAGCTAGGGGCAAATGCCCTCCCCTGATCAAAATATTAAGTAGATGTTTTTAATATGTTGAATATCGAATATCTAAGTGATTCAATTATTATGTTCGTATATAAATATGTGCCCCCCTAGCAAAAATACTGGCTACGCCCTTGATTGTGGCCAATAACCATAGCAAATTCAACTTTATGATTCCCGTTGGTCGTTGAGATTTTATAATATATTGTTGCTAACAACCGCATGGCCCATCATACTTTGACTTTAAATATTCGGTAACCAATTTTACACTTAGGTACATAATATTGTATATGGAATATAGACTGTATCTGTATATATATACCTAATAATATTTAATAGGTACTGAATACTTATCTACCTTCAATAAGCCATTTCGTCGGCAAATAACGAACTAAACTACATATAAGTATTGTGGGTACCCTATACACCGGAAATCTATAATTCAATGGTTTAAAAAAAGTCAAAAAAATGTCTACATCCTGTACGCTGAGGACGGAACCTGTGAGACGAACGTCGTTTCTCCCTACTACAACACGTAGTTGACCGAGTGCCCGTCAGTCGGATTCAAAAAAATGTATAATGATAATATAACAATCAAAATCAACGCCCGTACCGATCATACAATCCGGGGGGGGTAGGGATCCCTAACCCCCCGGCCCCACCCCCTACCCTATATGCGCCACTGGCGCGATGTGATCATAGAATAGATGACAGTTTCATCTATTCTGTGATGTGTCTTCCGGTCTCTCGGCGACCAGAGTTATAATATGATGTATAAGAATGACAATACCAAAAGACAGAATTTAACTTAAATACAACACACACACACACATCATACGTATTGTAATAAAATTAATGTTATAATATATTAATTACACAAAATCATATATATTAACGCGTATAGTATATATAACATATATAGGTATATAATAATAATAATATTTCGTTTATGTCTATTATATTATACGTATATATATATAATAACGCGTGCGCGACATAGGCGTAGTCAGCGGGGGGCTTGGGGGGGGGCTTAGCCCCCCAGTCTGAATTTAAGCCCCCCCAGTTTGAATCATGGCCTCCCAAAAACTCATAAATGTCTCTTCCTGGAAGGGATAAAGCCCTCCCCAACAAATTTGACCACCCTACGCCTATGGTGCGCGATCATATCATACTTAATTTATAATAAAATAATAATACGTTTTTTATTCGATCGAGTCGCCATCGCGTCATGTTAAAAAAAATTCGCCGCCAATATTAGCATAATATTATATAATATAAAATATAACACACATCATATTATAACCGCTCCGATAGCCACTGCACCTATACGCAACGTACCTATGTGTATAATTTATAACTATAACCGACTCGTATCGGCGGCGTACTGTTATATTAATATTATTATATACAGAAAATATAATCGTTGCGGTCGATTTAATATTATAGGTAATATTTTATTATTCGTCGTAGTACTCGTCGGCGTACTCGTAGACGGGCCGCATTGCAGGCCTCATCCTGTTGGCCGCGGACGTCGCTCTCGCCGCGTGCTGCTTGCTGCCGTTGTGCTGCGTCGCGGCGGCGGCCTGCTGTTGCTGCGGCCTGTGCCTGTTGTTGTTGTTGCCGTGCGAACCACCGGCGGCCGTCACTTGCCGGACGCTCACCCGCTGCGGTTGCCGGGCCTGCTGGTAGACCACCGCCGGTTCGTCCGCTCCGTCGTCGTCTACGGCGACGTCGGCCGCCGGTTGCCGGTTGATTATTTTCGTCGGTTTCGACGGCCGCGCCAAGAACGGCCCGGAAGCTCGTTGCTTGGTCGCCGCGGCGATCGATTGACGCGTGGCCGCGGCCGGCAGTTCGTCCTCGTACTCGTCGGCCACGCGATCCGCTGCCGGCCTCCTCCGCGGCGCCGCGGGCGGTGGAGGCGCGACGGTCGCGGGCGCCCTGTTGATCGGCTTGGTCCTGAACGCCGACGGGCGCCGTCCGCGGTCCGCGTCGTAGTCGACCACCTGTACGGCGGCCGTCCGAGCGGCGACCACCTTGACCGGCTTGGCCTGGTCGGGCTTGGACGCGGCGGCAGTGGCGGTGACCGCGGACTTCACGGCGGCCGGTACTTCCGGTTCGGCGGCGTACTCGTCGTCGGCCACCACTTCCTCGTCGTCGTCGTAATACTCGACCGGATCTTCGGTCGAGGTTGGCCGTTGCGGTTCTCTGGCCCTGGACGCCGCGGCCGACTTGGCCGGCGCTGCTTCCGTGGTGGTGCTGGTGGTGCTGGTGGCCGTGGTGGTGGACACCAGAGCGGCCGCCGGCGCCGAAGGACCGGGTTGCGGGCCCGAAGACTTGGAAACGGATGACGTGTAATCGTATCGGTCCCGTTCGTTGATGGGCACGGGACGGCGGATCTTGGGCGGGGCCCTGGGCTTGTCGTACACCGAAGATATCTGATTGGAAACGTTCTTCGTCACTGCGGCGGACGACGACGGCTGTTGCTGTTGCCGTGGCTGCTGTTGTTGCTGTTGCTGCTGTTGTTGATGTTGCTGATGTTGTCCTCTGTGCTGTTTAAGGTTACCGCTCAGCGGAACGTCCGATTCCAAACTGCTTTCCTGGTAATCGGCTTCTAGGTCGGCCTGTTTGTAATCTGAAACGCGTTTTCAAATAAGGTTCGTTACTGAAAAACACCAACGGAAACGACGCCACTGTATGGTAAGTATACGACTATTATATGAGAACGCCCATTGCACACCATCTAATCATTGAGCCCGGTGAACTCGGAAAGATATCTGATAAAGATTAATTTTACCTTTCTGCCAATAAATTATACTTTAAAATCTACGACGTGAATAACAAATTATATAATACTCACGACTATCAAGACTATTTTTGTTGAACCATTATACACAAGACACGATTTCCATTGTCTTAGCTGATCAGATTTTAAGTGTCAAAAGTTGAAAGTTACAGTTGTATATTATGTATAGGTACTCAATACTCGCATATGAGTATATGCAAACGAATAATGATATTTTTAAAGTTTCAAATTATTGTGTGAGTTTAATGTGAATAATTACATAATTTCTATACTAAAAAGTATACGTATATATATACCATAATTATTCTATGATGTTATATAATATATTAAATTATTGAAATTACATGAACCACGATTATATCGTCCTGATCTGGTAGGCTCAATATTAAACACAACTATTTGGGTTTTTATGTTTTATTCGTATACCTCATAATACACTAGACTTTTTAAAAGAATAAACGTATTTATTATAAATATATTTGAAAATGTATTAAAGTCGATTTCAACAAAAGGAGAAATAATAACATAATATACAGAATATATTTATATAATAATGATAGAAAATGATTGGAAATGTTAAAAAAAAAAATTTAATTAATAAAACGCGCACGACGGCGACAGACTTACGTCGCCGTCGACGAACACTTTATACATGTGAAAGACACATTATAGCTAATATAATGTGTTTGCCTTTGATTCGTGTACAATGTACATACTAGTCATTAGATATACGCTATGCGCTATGCGTCGATTAAAAAACTTCATTGGACGTGCTCGCGACGACGGCGGACTATACGAGTACACACGTATCGTTGTTGTGTTACATAATAATTTCAAAACGCAAGACTCGTGATTGTTTTTAATTACGATGCCAGCCGCAGTTATTGAAAATTATGTTTAACACATGTGTGAAATTTAACGTTCAACTTTTCGTAATATCAAACGGACCAACACTTTGTAACGACAAATATGAAGTATACACAGAGATTTCCATTGGGAGGAGTGAGCGCCAGTAAGTATAATAACCCCTTCTAAAAAAAAAAAAAAAAACTGCGCACAAATTAATCTCGGATAAAATATGTACTCCACCACTCCGGCCTAGGGTATTTTAGTATGGTAAAATTAAAAAAAATCCAAGTGAATTTAAGTGTACAGCTTTCCCCATCCACAAAAATGCAAAACGAATGATCACAGCCATTTTTAAGCGTATAAATCGTATACATACATACATACATTAATTTTTTTTCCTATTATGTCGTCAATTCGCTATAGCTACACATCAAAGTATATTTTATGGCTCAATTTTGGATCGCAACCCGTACGTATTGGGAAACACTCGGTATTCTACCAGTTACGATTAAAAGTCGAAAACAATATTATACACTCACTGTTGAACCGAGAATGTTTTCTGATGGGCTTTTTGACCACCGGCATGTGCTCGACGCTATCGTCATAGTACTCCTGCTGGTCGTCGTAGTCGTCCACGTAGTAATATTCGTACACAGGCCTACGCCTTCGGTACGTGGGCCTGCGCTTCCGGCCCTGCGCGTAACCTGGTGGCATGGCCCTGCGCCCTTCGTACGGCATCTGCTGCTGTTGGTACTGCGGATAGAACGGTTGTTGTTGTTGTTGTTGTTGCGGTTGTTGTTGTTGTTGTTGCTGCTGCTGCTGTGGGGCGGCTGTCGTGGACGTGGTGGTGGTCGGCAGCGTCGTCGTTTCAGCGGCTTTGTACAGCGCATCATTTCTGCGAACATATTTTTATCGTTCAGTTATTTTTTTAAGTAGGAATTTTAAAGCAATTTTAAGAATGTTAAAAATTAAATAAAATTAGCATCCACCTTAAAATAATGTATTTTCGCACTGCCGTATTTGAAGATTTCGGAAGTAATCGACAAAATCAAATAGAATTGTACAGTGCGATCTGCCGAGCATGGTCATACCCATTTTACAAAATGTAGTTTGTATACAAAAATATATAAAGTAGATGTTATGACAAATCTAGTGTTTATTATACTTGAATCATTTTTACAAAGTATAAATGTTGATAAATTAATATTAAACAATCGAATCACTATATAGCAGCCAACCAAATTTTCCAAACCTATTATCATGGTTCTATTATTCTTTGTAAACAAAGTTAAATCACTCAAAAACTACTCGTATAAATTTTATATCTATATATTATCATCCGTAGCAGGTGCGGTTAAATGGTCGATTTGATTTTATAAACATAATTTACGAAAGAAAAACCATTTCGAAGTAGACACTCCCGCAAAACGATTTCGTAATTGATACAGTAATAACTAATAAGGTTAAATGTAGTATGTTGTACGTTAGAACACTGTCACTGTGAATATAATAGTATATATACTATATAGTATAAACTATCATCGGGATAGCGTGTATATACAGAATGATTCACTAAAAATAATCAACACTTTTCTTCTTTAATAATGCAATTATATTCAAAATCTGATTTTTATAATTTTATATTTTCAAATTATTATACTGAAGAGCTATTTTATACAGTAAACTATTTAGAGTGGATAAATTTTCTGAAAATGTTGAAAATTCGAACAAGTAGTTTTGAGTTATTTAAATTAATGCACTGAAGATAATAGGTCAATATAATAATGTGTTTGGAAAATATCGATGGTTGTTATGGAGATTTGAAAGTTTTAGTAATTTATATTGATCTATCAACATTTATAATTTTATTGGTTTTACAATGATGTTTATTTCTTTTTTATTCTGTAAACACTTTTCTCCCCCTAAACTTGCTCAAAACTACAAGTTTAACATATTTTCTAAAAGGTAATATTCTTGAGCTGGTACTTTAGAGAGGTCATTTTTCGATTTTTGAAATGATACTCGAAATAAAAGCGGTTAAATGAGAAAAATGTACAACTATACGATTATGTAAGTAATATAAAATAATTACCTAAGGCTTTGTTAATCACCCCATATAAACAAATAAAATTAAATTAAAAAAAACCCCTCGTCCACTCAGAATCGTTTTTTATCGAACGCAATCATATTGCATTCAAATCGAATATCTACAGTAAAATTACACTATTCTGTCCGAGGACCGAAGGGACGATGACAAACATTCACCACTGAAATGCGCTGACCTAATTTTTTAAATGGGTCGAATATAATAAATACTAATTAGATCTGATATTATATATAGTTTCACATTTTTTTAAAACCATTTTTAAGTACTATTATCCATTATCCTTAGTATAAACATTATATAATAAGTATAATAACTATAAAAAACTACTTATTTGAATTTTAGGTAAGTATGATTTTAGAATCACCCTAAATGGCTGTATAATAATATAGTTCACTATGGTTGAGTACCACATATTAAAATGACATGATGTTTTGATAGGTCATAACACGCATTAGATTTATTATTATTATGTTGATACTTGATATACATAATACGTATATAATTCCTTTACTGCCAAAATCGGCGACGCGGATATCACGTCGGCAGTTATAAAATATAATATGTATTTACGATGCGTACGTCGTGACTTCATCATTACCTGCTAAAGTATTTGGCCGAGTTAGGGCAGTCCACCTGGGACACAAAATGGCAAATAAACGTCTTTTGATCGAAAGCTGTGTAATTGGCGCACAGGAAGTCGAACCTCGTGCCAAATAGACAGTGATGGTAGAGCTGCAATCGAACACATAACCAATAAATATTACAAATTACAATACATATATTATAGGATTATAGGACTTGGGGCTGAATTAATTATGTATAGTCAGGTACTTGATATATTATATAATCCGTTGCGTATTGGCATACTGCGTCTACCATAATAGCGACGATTGCATTTACGTTTGACGTCATAGACCACTAGCCACTAGGCCACAGTCAAAATAAAAATGTATTTATTATTTATTTTATGACGTATTTCTAGTCTGTACGTTTAGCAAATGAAATTCCACCGGAGAAACTCAAAAAGTACCCCACCTCCTCTCAAAGACGTATCCAGGGGGATCTAGAGGCCCAGCCCCACAGAGATATTATTTCTCTCTTTTTTTTTTTGTTATTGCAGAACAAAGTTTCTCTATCCTGATACGAGTAAAAACCTGGCTACGCTCAAGAATGCAAGAAAATCGCTTTATATTTACTAAGTTTTCATAGGGAAATATTAAAATAGACATTGACCTAATATTTGATTGTTTTGTAAAAAAGCGACATGTGTCAAAACAAAATCTAAACGTCTTTTCACATTGTTGCTTTATATATTATAGATAATCAAATGTTTATTACAATATTGATTATGCTATTAGGACAACATTTTTAAACTAAGTATAAGTATATTATATTGTAATTGTATTTGCAGTGCAGTAAAAAAATTCTTGTCCCCTCCCGATCTTTGCTCTAGAACCGTGCCAGCCACCCCTTCCCATAAAACGAACTAAACCATGTTTTATTAGTTTTTAAAATAATTTAATAATGAATAAGTAACATTGTATATTTAATTGTGTAAATCATGATATTCTCAGTGTTCCTATATTATGCGCTTGGTGTTAATATTCATAAATTAAATATTGTCTTTTGGTTATCATATAATATTACAACATTAATTATTAATATACTGACAACATAATATATAATATTTTGATAGATTATAGCAAAATGTAGTTATAACTGTTTATAGGAATAGCCCTCTCACGCCTCACTGTAATATAAACATATTATAAAATCGACTCACTTGACATTTGTGGGGAACACTCGCATAAAAACCATCGTGTAATCCGTCGCATTTGAATTCGATCTCTTCGGGCACTGAGTTTAGGAACGGATAGTCTGTTAAGTTGTAACCGTTCAGCTCCCTTGGCAAGTTTGGATCGTGCACGTAGTCGATCTGCGGTATGCCTGTCAACGTGGGTTTGGTGGTCGTAGTCACGTTCAACTCGACTTGTTCCCCATTTTCGTCCACGTCGATAGCTTCATCCGGGTCCTGCGAATTTAACAAATATGTTTTTTTGATAATTTATTTGTAGATTTTCCAATATCATAAAGCTATAAATCTATAACAATCAAGATAATTGTGAAGATATTTTCGAAATTGCAACTCCCGAATGAGAGTTCGAACTTAACCAATGACGTTGGAATAATTAGTATATTTTATTTCAATCATTATTTAACAGGCGTAAAACTCTCCCAATGGTATGCATAAGACATAATTTATTATGCACGGATTTATAATTAGGTATATTATATGTTATCGTTATGGGTTTTAACTTTTATTCGGTTGAGAGTGGAAACTGTATTTTTCGAGCGATAGTTGTACAGTGATATAATAAGGCATAGACATTATAACAGTATAACGCATCCTAATAATAATTATGAAATGTCCTTGTAATAATTACATAAATATAAATGTACGATCGGGTTTGTTTTTAAAAGTCGAAACTCCCATCACATAATATAATAAATTATTTAAAAGAATTTTTTTCAATCGGGGCTTAAAGATAGTATATGGTATATATATATGTATTAGTATATGGTACTAAAAAATAAGTAGGTAGGTTAATCTGCATTTAGTATTATTTTGTCACATTTTATAACATAAAACAATGATAGGTATTTAAGCTTAAACAAATAATTCACAAATTTCCAAATTATTTGAAATTAAAGTTTAAACACATAAACTACCATGTGATTTAAATATTATAACCTATACATACCTACCTTAGCATGTAACAACATTTCTTTAAAATATTCAATTTAATAGATTTTTTAATTTTTTAGTTAAAGATAATGAATTATAGTTTTAAAAGACTTATAGAACTTGAAATGTTGTAAATAATTACAACATTTGTTGTATTGTATTGTCATTTGTACGACAATTAATGTCGTACATTAATTGTCGATTGTGCCTACATTTTATTCAATTCACTAGATTAGGGTGCATATTAAATTAATATTAAAATATAATATTTAATTAATTTAAGCCAGACATAACCAATACGATTGAAAAGAGTAGTATTTTGTAGGTATTTAACTTTTGATAGTTTTAAATTTAGACCAAACAAAAGTATTGAAACTTGCAAGGTTGTCTTCGAATACTGAACGATTGAATTTCACCTATACTATACTATACTATACTATACATAATACATATACTGTCAAATGAGGTTCTGGTGATAACATTTTTTATTCTAATGATAGCAATACTAACGAAATAACCTCGACATTTCTTAACTGACACTGTACGTACCGAATTTTTTTTGTCTGCTTTCGCTCTCGCTTGAAGTACAACAGCAGAACCTCGAAGTGCATCTAACTCCGCTACAAATACGGACCATGTTAGTAAACCTGTAATTAAAATATACGAACGTCAATTGATTCACCTTCATTGTATAGGTAACTATATTTTAAATGTATTAAATTCTATGTCACACTAGGTGACTTTCAGTAATTTCACTGAATAGTATTTATGTACAGAATAGAGATATTATAACCCGTATAGCTCTACAGTCTACATATTATAAGGTTTTTAGTATTTTGATTTATCAATTACAAATCGTCTGTTAAAAAAATGTCACAAGTTTGCAGCCCTAAAAGTGGGACATCTTAAGTATTTATATGAACTTAATATTTTTAAAAACAAGAAATGTGGATAAAAGGTTAAATATAAAAAATTGACTTAAATAGTTACTAATGTTTTATGTTTTGCTTCTTTTCGTTAAATTTTAACTTCAGAGAATAGGTACTACTTGTAAATTTTAAAATTAAGCTTCAAGGCTTAATACAATAAACGTAATTCAAACGAATGAATTCTTCAATAAATCAATTTGTAATTTTTAAAAGTAGGTAATGATAATATCATAATAGGTTTAGACATACCTAGTGGATCAAACAAGAAAATAC
Source organism: Aphis craccivora (assembly GCA_009835225.1). Lineage (NCBI taxonomy): Eukaryota > Metazoa > Arthropoda > Insecta > Hemiptera > Aphididae > Aphis > Aphis craccivora. Next base: position 13,036 of record VUJU01001083.1, read on the forward strand.
AATAACAAAAAAAAAATTTCTGACTGAAACCATTTTTTAGATTTCACTAAATTATTATTAATATTCATTTGATAGTCCGTTGTAATTTCACCATATAGTTTATATGATACACGAGTGCAGGTATTAATATTGTATAATAATATATAATATTAATAAAAATATAATAAGTGAGCTGCAGCCAATAAATCGATATCTCCGCGTTAAGCCGACAAAATTGTATTGTCGGAACAATTCAATGATTACTAAATGATAATTTATATTCATCACGATATGAGAGCATAATATATTATGTGTAATATAATAGTAATTTGCTATAATGCTATGGTTATAGAATTTTCATCAAATAAAAATATAAACTTCTCGCCTAAGAAAAAATAGTCGATAGCAGCTGCAGATATCAATATAATAATAATAAATAATATTATGAAGCCATGAAGGTATAATTCCTTGTAAGTATGTACCTATTTAGTATATGTATAGTTCGATTTGTTCCCGATGCATATTTTTAATCAAGTATAATTTACGACATGTAAAATATGTTCTGTGCATTGTGTAACAGTGGCATACTTTTTCGATTGTTAATATTATGAATTAATGCGATACATAGCATTGCAACGAACCAGTTTTAAAAACCCATAAAGTCGGTAACGCCCAGAGATACACTCACAAGTCACAAGCACACACCACACGAGTACATGCGCCACGAGACCCATTGCGTTTCCTGGACAAACGTGACAGTGGCATTGCAACATACCAATAAACACGTAATTAGGCGCCGAAAACACTAAACACGTCTATAATAAGTACACTCATGTGTTTGGGTTAGTGGTGATGTAATTCTATTATGTACGTACTTGTGCGCTTAAAATAATTCGAATAAGATGACACAAACAAACCGTATACGTTTATATGCATACGTGATACAAGTAATAAGTAATAACAGTATAATTGAGTATATCTATATTATACGAGTATCAGAGCTTTTTTTTTTATTATTATATTATTTTCACCCTGAAACGACCATTACACAGCAATTATAGATAATAAATATATAATGATATAGTAATCTACTATGTAATATTTTTTTATGTTTATTTTGGTGATGAAAAAATAAATAGTGAGGAAAAAATAAATAAATCCTTGATCTTCGATCGATGTGAATGCACTTGAAATGCGTCTAATGTGTACGATATTATATAGACATATAGTGTACGTATAGTCTACGCTATGCACATACAAATGTATTATATTATTATTGTACATATTCATCGAATCACCTACACGGTATTTTTTTTCATTTTTTTTTTTTTTTTGGATTCCGCGTTATTGGACTACCGACAACCATAAACTGTGGCCAATTTCGGTCGTTAACCTTCATAGCAGATTGTCATAACAATAATATATAAAATATGAAATATTTAATTTTATTATTGGTTTTATTTTACCTCTAAATGCTCATATTTTTCCATTTTGGTTAAAATAATGTTTTCATCATATTTAAATTTAAATTCACAGACATCGTTTATTAAATAAATCAATCTATTATTGAATACACAAATTTAACAAAAAAAAAAAATAAATACGTATACATTTTTCATCGATAATTTAAAGATATGTATGTTACAATTCTAATTTCTATATAGTATAATATGATACATCATGTTTGAATTAAGCAAAACATACCGTTTACGTTTACTCATCTGTTTTTTGCTGAAGAGTTTGAGGATCTAAATAAGAAATAAGTTTAAGTTCAGTAATAATGTAACTAAATGCATATTAATCTTTGATGATATTTATTAATATAATGTTTATATGAATAAATTAATAAATTAAACTATTTTTTTTTTTTTTGAAAACTTTAAACAGCGTACGTATTTTGTGTGTGATTGTTCACGCATAATATTAATTATTATATTTATTATGTAGATATTGTAAATAAATATCTAATTAATATTTAACATATTATTTTCACTCTGTATGACTCTTGCCAAATAAAAACCGTAATCACTTATCAATATCAATATGTAACGTCAATGGAAAGTTATGAACAGATTGACTTTCATAAGGTAATAATATCGATGAACATATGTAATCGTGGGTGTTAACTGTAGTCTGAAGGTATAACATATTATAATATACGTGTATTGGTATTATGGTATTTGGTTTTATGAATTATAATTACAATGGCTACAATATTATTATTCAAAAGTGAACTAGTTAATAATTTAATACAATGTTAAGACAATACTAAAATACATAATATAGCTGTGTTATTTTCACAATTAATAAACATCTGCAGGTATACTAAAAGTTTTATACTATTCTAAGATTTTAACTCAAAAACAATTAATTGCATTTTTAATAATTCGTGTATGTTTTAGTCGATTCAGCGCTTAGAATAAAACAAATTAAATTTTACCCAACATTTTTATGAATTTTATTTTATCTAGGATAATAATTGATTATTAATAATAAGTATATGTTTACTTTTTTAAATTCATAATTTTAAATGTATATAACAATAAAAACAGAGTACTTAGTTATTCTGCAATAATATTCCATCGATCAATTTAAATAATAAAGTATAGTATTGTACTGCAATATTCAAGTCGTTATTTTTATACCAGAAACAGAATATAATATATAGCAAAAATTTACTATAATATTATTCAGTATTTTAATATCCGAATTTTAACACATCAATACATCATGTTCATGATTTAAATAATTTTTTTTTTTAAATACCAGATTACCAATTGTTTAATTATATAGAAATATATAATTATAGATAACTTGCGCAATATAATTATTGATATTACAAAGAAGTTAAAAGCAACAATTTAGGATTATTAATTGCTTTTAAAACTTGATCTAAACAATATTTGAATAAATCAGAAGTGTGTAACAAAATATTTTATGATGAATACATTTTTTATACAATTACTATTATTATTATTGTTATTGTATTGGGTATCAAATATATAAAATGATTACTGGAGTCATGCATGCTTTGTAAAATATTAAATGAAAATTTTATTCAAGGACACCTTTTTTACTAATATTTTTTTAAGATATTGAATTTTTTTTTTATTGCTATATATCTTTTATTTCATGTAAATATATTTATGAGTAAATATTACGTACACAACTATGGAGTTTTTTTTATAGTTATTTTGCAACATGTCATTTTTGTACTACAAATTTTATACATGTCTAATACCTATAGTAAATATAACGTAATATAATTAAATTTCTACTTTTATAGTTCCAAGAAAGTCTACTTTTTATTTTTCAAAAATAGTATTTCCATTTTAAACTATAAGTCCTTGCTCACAAGTATCAAGTTATAACACTTTAATTTTAAATAATAAAAGTAATATGATTGTATATAAAAATAAATTAATATTTAATTATAAATATAACTGATTAAATAATATTAAAAATAGGTAGTTAAATGAGTATTAAAATTCAAACCATTATGTTAACCAATACAAAATTTGACCAAAATAGATGTAAAAGTGAGCACTAACAATTTTTTGTATTTAACTACCTAAATATCATAATTGTTTATTATTTGATTAATAAATTTAAGTTTAATATTTTTTTCAAAAAATTTGGATTATGTTTCGTATAGGTATTAAAATGGTTTTTCTTTATTAAATAATCATAACTAAAGATATTTGAGAGGGGGTATTAGCTTTTCAGTAGAAATTGTAGTTAACCAAACGTTAAGTCCTAAATTATAAAAAATAAGTCCTGTAAAATCATCTAATTAAAAGTATGGTGTGCCTATAACCTTGCTTCACGAATATTTATTTGGTCACCCTACGCCTATGCTTTACAGAATAAACCTCGCATTTATACGAGGACAATGGCCTACGGTGTCTTTTCGGTATTGCGTCACTTGTTCATAATAATGATATATTATATATAACTTATAGTCACGAGGGTATTTGTGATTTACAAACTAGATCATTGATTACAAACATAATACGTTATGTATAGATTTAATCAATGGTCATAATATGGCAGAATTACCGGCAAAGTAGTAAAGTACTAGTTAAATAAATAACTACCTATAACTTGTAATATATTAAATATTTTGACCATAGTAAATATAAAACTAATTTTAAATTATTTATACCCAATAATAAATCAATAATAATTATGATATAATACATGAAGACAAATTAAAACAAACTGTTTAAAATATTTTATATATTATAATAAATAATGTGTAATACGTATCAGTGTTCAACAGTTCTTTGTTTAAAGTAATGTAAAATTTAATATTCGAGATAGAAAAATAAAAACTCAACGTTGCTCAAGATTACATTTGATTCCTACTTTTCAGATCGATATAAAAAATAACTTCAAAACAGACAACGCCCTCAGATGACTTTCACAAACGTATTAATAATTTTTGCAAGGTTCTTCCTATTAGTAACTGAAGCCTTTAAGAAATATGATACATTTAAAATGTACGAAGACCACAATAATCAATATTTTATTTTAAAACCATTTAGTAATTTAATACGAAATTGAATAAACTTGAATAAACTCTTAATAACGCATTATTAGTGTGTGATAGGTTTATAATATTATGATTTTATTTTAATTTACTTACATATCGTCAGCTTACAAATGAATATAATTTTGAGCCGTCTCATTTCAATCTGAAACAAATAAAAAAATAATTAATAAATCTAATCAATACAAAAGAAAATTGATTTTATAAAACCATGTGCATAAGTAAAATAATACATTTTTTTAATTAATGTATGTTATATAATTACAAGTATCTAATTAAAGTTAATAATGAATGTCAGATGTAAATAAGATGATTCACCAAGCATGCACATTTCTCAACCCTCTTTTATTCTTTAATAATACATTAATTTAGTTAAATTCCAATTTTTTTAATTGTTTAAGACCATATTTTCAAATACATAGATCCTTTATACCATTTGAGGAATATCATGTTTTGGGGATACAAGTAGGTAAGTTAAAAATCTGTAAAATATTAAAATTTTAAAAGTTCTTATAACTCTCTTTAAAATTAAAATAACAAAAATAAACAACGATAGAACATAAATAATATTCTTAGGTACTTTTAAATTTTATAATATAAGTCACTTTATTATAATATCAAAATAAGCAATAAAAAAAAACTAATTTACCATGCAAATAGTTTTATAAAATTTACATGTGAGAATATTATTACTCCTCGTGTTTATACTTTATACTTCGGTTTTTTACAATATTTTAACTTTTAAGTCTTAAGTGAGTTATTGAACATTTTCAAACTGTAGTATTGTTCATAGTATGCATACTCATAATTTGCTTAACAATTAAAATATAGTAAAAAGCGGACGTACAAACATAGTGTCAATGTTCTTACGTTTTAAATAAATATATATATCATACAGATTTATATTTTGCTTCATATTATTACTTATATAGGAGCGTGAAAATTTTGTGTTTAAATTAATTAATAATAATTAACACATTTTATTAAAATAATATAAATAATGACTTTTTATAGCGACATGATGATAATTAAATTATATATGTATGTGATGCAAAGCAGATTATTTACATACTTGTGTATGCGAACTGTGGAGGGAGGAAGGATTTAGTAAAATTAAAATATATTACGTTGAAATGGTATAACATTGCTTAACAAAATTATCGTAACAATTCGTGTATCGTCATACTATCGAATAACTAATAAGTAATAAGTATGCATTTATTATTTTATCTACTCAAAACAAACGTATAAGTAAATCAGTCTAAAATACTAAAATAACTTTAATACTAATACGATAACAAAATATTGTACGTCCACGTGATTACGCGGCAGTAATAGTCGTCGATGTGCTAGTTTTAGTTAGGTGAAAAACCACGTAGACTCACCATATACAGAGGTTGGATACTTAGCTGTTGACTGTTGTCAGCATACACCATTATATATATTAATAGCCTATACACAATACACACCAAGTCACCAAAGGAAGGTTGTAATATAATAATACTGTAATTATATTATATACTAAACGCTAGTAAAATAATATACCCTAATATACCTATGTAATGAGTAATGACTATAATGACGCTAACAAGTGTCCAAAATCATAAAAAAAAAATCTGTAGCAAGCGTCTGTTTTAATCGACGTGGTCGGGAAACCTGTTTTTATTATTATCATAATATAGGTACCTATGTGATTATTATTGCATTTGCAATATCATGTATACTTGGGTGTGACCATTACAACCTTGACTGGTCTGACCACATATATATAAATATATATATAATATATACTATTGGGAATTGAACGAGGAGTGACAGCGACGGCGAACGGAGGACGGGGCGCAGACCGCAATGAGACAACAGTGAAAAGAGAGAGAAAAAACACGATGACGGGGGAGAAACAAAAAAAAACCGCTACCAGTTTCTAGCACGAGCCGTAGCCCAAATATTACCACACATTTTTATTTTTACAATACCTACACGGTTGGACCCGTCACCTGTGTATGTGTGTGTACGACTTTGATCTCGTTTTGTGAAACACGTACACGAGTGCGCTATGTAAGCATTATATAGGTAGGTGCAAACGTATTGTATACATATCGCAGCGCGACAACGTCGTTATGGTTCGTTGCGGAAAATTCGAACGGTTTTTCGCGAGCTATTATGAAATTGATGTCTATTGCGATAATTACTCTACTTTTAATAATAATACTAATAAAGTAATGATACAGTTGAGTCTCGAATCTCGATAGCTCGAATTTCTTTTTGTCCCTATGGAATTCTTATACCTACACTCAATGTAATATTTGTAACTCGAAAAATACAGAAGTCGAATTAATTTTTACCTCCCTTGAAATTCGAATTATCGAGACGACTATATTATTATTTTGTGTACACTTGCGTTCAAGTACTTGCGCAAACGGCAACTGCGAAGTTACACTATAATATTATGTACATTGCACGGCGAATAGTACGAGTGTTCCAAAGGCCCCGAAACAAATTTCTAGTCGTTAAAAACGGGTCGGAGCCCGCTGACCTTAACGTGCCCGCACCGGTGCATGGTTCAGAGTTAATGTTATTATAATATTATTATTTATTATAATTATTGTGCTTTTATTAAAATACTGCTTGAAAACGCCGTAAATACACACCGCTTACATGATTTTAAATACGTATAAATAATACAGCCGTTGTTGCCTATTTGCAATTTATGTGTGAATGTATGTTATTAATAAGTTTATATACGAGCGTACGATATTGTAATACATTATGCGCGTAATAGATATTATAATAATTTATAATAATCTTACATAATAATATGGTTGCTGACAAATATTCGTGGAAAAATCGGTATGATATAATACTCATTAGTTGTTTTGCTGAAAACCTTAAGACGAGAATATATTCAAATAGGTACACATATATTTATAGACACAAGAGATGTATTATACTACTATATTATATTTTTAATAAACGCATTATTAAAAAGTCGTTTATTATGCTTTTTCCCCAGAATAAGTCTACTTAGAGAACCTATTTATTTCGTGAATATCGAAAAGTTACTCATCATTGAATACTAAAAACTACGTAGCATAATATTTTAATTATTCACATCACACAATACCAATTACCAACTACACATTTTAGTATATAGATACTAAATAATTATATAGTAATATTTGTAAAAGTATCCTTATAAAAAAGTGGTTGACATTTATTTAGTACCTATACTGGCTATACTACCTATAATACTTTATGTTTATAAATAAATTATGGTTCATGACGAGTGGTGATCGTCTTGCTTTAATCATATCTCTTTCGAGAATAAATAATTACATACTTATTAGTTATTAATTAATTTTAATAAATTAATCATACACAAATACATTTAAATTGAAGTAAATATATTTTAAGTATTAATGTTGTAATTGAATAATTTGCTAACAATTAATATAATATTTATTTTTCAACAATAACACATGTTTGATATATTTTATTATATATAGTATTATATAAATCCCACTTAAATAGTTAATTCATATTAGTAATGACTAATAAGTATTAACATCACATAGTTAATGTACTTTTTATTAACAAAATAAATGTAATTGTGTAAATATATGATACTTATACAGTTATACTTAATATAAACTTATATTATAATATATTGTGTTGTTTTAAGCAGGGTATTCAATTATTTTAAAGTAAATTGTTTCAAATAAACCATAAACGTATCAAACATGTTGTATAATATGCGTAGCACGCGGGCACGCGGCTAACATGTTCATGTTAATGATGCATGTGCATCATATAATTTTCACTACCTACGTAAAAGTTTTTTGTGAAATAATAATTTTTATACAAAAAATATTTTTGGATCTGACTAAATATGAATTAATATTAAAAGTATTTTTTTTTTATTTAAACAATTTTATAATTACAATAATTAAATTAGATCATGTTTAAATAATTGGAAGGGGAATATAGTCATCCATAGGCGGGATCTCGTAAGAATACTATAATTTATAAGTTACAAGTTATAGTTTATAATTTATAACTATTTAAATACCACGGATTAATCTTTAATGATTAATTAATTTTTTTGCTGTACATAGTTATCTATTTATTCAATTTATAAATATTTGATAGAAACATAAACGATATAATACAATAATATTTGTATAATGTACATAGTTGACTGTGCCGATAGTAGTTATATTTTAATTATATCCATTGGCTACTAGATTTAACTAACTCAGGCTCATGACTTTACTGTTATTAAAAACATTATCATATTTATAGTTTATAGTTTTATACACATAAAACGTATACCCGGCACGACCGGCACTTCATAAACTGTATAATAAATCTGTATACGTGTAAACACCTAATGAGATAAAAAACAATATTTTGATCAAGAGGACAGAATAGTAAAAATAATTGATGACCAACTATATGAATAATTAAATGAGGCTTTCACATCTTTCACACTGTACAGTGTACATAGTAACAACCACTTGATTAGTTGTACAACTAAATAACCTATTTTTTATTACTGTGGCCGAAAGAGTAGATATATTATAATAAAACAGTTTTTTTTTTATTAAAAATAAAAACAAATATTATTATTTTCATACGTTTTAATCTATTTACTTATATAAGTATCATTTTATGATAAAATTGGTTATTGGTGGATCGTTATCAATATTAAAAATTTAAACTACCTATCTACAAATATATTCAGTTAGAACAAATTATGAATGAATATAAATAAGAAATGTATGACATTATTTATTTAATAAGCTCATTAAACATTTTGAAAAGAAAGTAAGAGCACTTTCAGTATTTAGAAGTTATACAAACACTAAACAGCATTCTTCACATCCTAAACATATTAATTACAAGTGTGCAATGCATAACATATGAGCTATTTATGTAAAATTATTATAAAACGATTCGTCATAACTCATAATTAACCACGTGATAAGATTTTCTTTCATAATATTATGTTTCATTAATACCTACACACAGTTCCAAAAAATAAAATAAATTAATAATTTATCATATAAAATATAAACTATAGAATATATAAAATAGATAAAAACATGGATATATAAATAAATGTACATATTTTTTATCAATGTTATAATAATGTACGTTAATAATTTTCACTTTTTGCCTTTCTGTCAGTTTCAACCATAGTTTCGTTATAATTATATTTTACTTTTTAATTTAAAACAAAAGACTTTCACATTTAGTTAATGGTTATTTTGACTTATTTAAGTAATAAAATGTCAACAATTTTCAATATTAATTCTATATTCTTAATAGACACTAGTATTGTTCAAAGCAATCAATTTGTAATAAAGTTACACTGTTCAATAATAGCTTAATCTTCAACCTTTAAAAACCAATTTATTTCTATTTTGAGAGAAAAATAGTAAATATCATTCATAATATTATAATAGTAACTAGTAACGTTTTTATAATACCTACAACGAAATTTCAAGAAAATGATAACTTAAATGTTCATCAAACTACCTATTAAAAACTAATATTAATTTATTAGAGAAATTTGTAATGGAAATTAATACCAAAATTTCATAGGTTATAGGTTAAAAAAATGTTAACCAGATTATAATTTATACTTTCTCATACAAAAATATTCATTTTTCAATGTATAAAAGTAAATTAAATTAGTATAATCCATCGTTGTAGTTTAATAGACTTCCGCATTTAAATATAAAATCATATAAGTCGTATTTGGCTTTAAAATAAGCAAATATTTAGTATATATATATTTTTTTTTTTTTTGAAGACAATTGTATAGAAATATTATTATCCATATATATAAAGATCATTAGGTACTTATTGATTTTTTATCATTATAACTTTAAAAAAAATTTTGTACGAGAAGTAGAATTATTTTCTTAAATTACACACTAGGAAAAAATAATTTTGTATTATATTATAATACGTTCTAAGTACCTACTTTTATTATTGATTGTTTATTAAATAAGTCAATATGGAGTATTGAACTAATTATTAAGCTGTAATAATAGAAGAAAAACAAATCATCCTAATAAATAATAATACTTAAATTCTTTAATCTTTTTATTAATTATTATTTAGCACAACTCCACAAGTATTACACACATAATATAGGTATCTACATAATTCCTGGGTCCTAAACTTTTTAGATTTCTGTATTCATCTGTTTTTTGAGAAATTACATTCCATTATTCATAATATTCTATACTTATATGTATATATGATTCGAAACTACATAATGTATATTCAGTGTACATACAGTTTATATTCACAATAATATAGAATTGGAATAATAAAAAATTTCTTTTTTATGATTTTAACCTGTAATTGAATCAATAAAAATAAAACTTTAGAAAAACGTTTTTGTTAGCCTGTATAATTTATGAGAAATACAGTAAAACTATCACAGGTTTTTTTTTTATATATTTAGTAAAATCATGAGAAATTTTAGCACTCGAGTAAAATGTATAGTTGTTGATAACCACAAACTTCACGAATCGATGAAGGTTCTATAATGAAGTATGGTTACACTTTCACACACACGCTGGCATATAATACACATTACACACTAATATAACACCTGTTATATTTAATACATGGAATCGTTATATCTATTAAAGATAAATATTATAATAGTATGATATATTTTTACAGTCTAAAAATATGTAAAATATAGTAAAAAAATTTATTTAAATTTAATAATATACTTAACTATTATAAATAACTTAGTTATACCTGTACTAAGTTTAATGTTGTTATTGAGCGTTATTTAAAATAATTCTTATAGAATTATTTATGTCAGATAGAATTAATTGTTAACTTATTGTTTTTGCTTATTAAATTTATTTACTTTGTGTAAAGTTACAGAATACCATCAACATCATGAGTCATGACATCGTTTTCATTAATAAATACATAATAAGTAGGTATATTAATCGCGAAAAAAATCATTACTTTTTGTCACATTCGTTAAAATTTCCAACAATAAAGGGATTTTAATTCTATTAATTCACTTAATTCTGTAATATGTGAAATAATAATACTATATTGATTGAATTAGTTTATAATAATTTTATCATAATTATATCTATATCATATTAATATAATGTATAATGTTTATACTATAATAAACTATATATTATTATACAAGAGTACAATAAAACATGAAAAAATGAAAACTTGTATTTTCCTAGAAATGTATTTCCTAGAATTTGGATTTTCGACATTATTTATTTTTATATTATATAATATGGATATATTTCTTAATCATGTGCTTAAATTTATCATATACTATAATTTACTTCTAAAAACAAGCTCAGATTGTAGGTAATTTTTTATATATTAGAATATTATATTGTATTATAATATTTAATAAAAAAAAAAAACTATTTCTGTCTACAGAAAGCAATCATACTTGTATAACGATGTTGAGTCTTTGTAGTAATTAAATTTATATTCAAGTTGACAACCCTTGTATTACTACAGAATATTGATTTTTTACAACCGTCATCTGGTTTTTTCAAAAAATACTTTCGAATATATTTATGAACTCTGCAACAATGGGAAATATAAAGAAATTATATTGTATTTAACGATTTTACCTATATCTACTCAATAAGAATGTGAACATTTTTTTTAATCAAAAATTTATAATTACCCAAACCTAAATCAAACATACGCAAATTTGTACAGTAGATAACTTTGACGATTTGTCGTAAAGTCGAACGGTTTTCAAGAATATAGTTGGAAAACGATGATAGACCTTTCTTATACAAACGACGATATGACATAGCACTACAACAGCTGCAGACGAGTCAAAATATCGTATTGTCTGCACTCGACATTTATTATATATAAAATATATATATATAACTATATATGTATTTGTATAAATGTAATGTATAAATATATATATATATATATATAGGGATAAGAAGTGCGGTGGCATTGAGAAAGTACCTAATATTGTTATTATTATATTTTTTTAAACGAAAGTGATATATATTATATATTTATATACAATATACCAACATATTATACCAATAATACGTACGTTGCCGCGAGATGATTACATCAGGAGCGCTGAACAATAGTGTTACGCGTCAGCTATCACGCGTGCCATTCTGGTCTTATATCGGAATAATTCCATATAGTTCGCGCTCAACGTGTATGAGTATGTGTATATACTATATAGTATATGTATTATATACAGCCAAGTATGTGTACGTATATGCTAGGTATAATAGTGTGCGTCTGTGTATTTATGTATAAGGACCAGAGGACGAAACTTTCACTGTGAACTGATTTTTCCTCTCATTCCCTCCCCCTTGTCAATATCATATTATTTCTCTCTTATTTCCCTTTCTATCTTTTTATTTTTCTCCCTCTCTATCTCTAATTTTGTACATCATATAAAGATGATCGCGTGGGTATCTAAATTACAATAATATACTCTGGAAACATTACGTGCACGTCATCGTATGTTCTACATACAGAAAATTATTAGCATCGGAGCCCATCCATCCATCTGTAACGATTACAGTCCATAACACAATTTCTTTTATGAAGAATCGCGCGCGTAACATGCGTAACACGTTATTAAACATTTGTTTACATACAACGAATCATTGTCGTTTTGGATTATAAACGTGATCGGTGTTATAATTTTCGTTCTAATGAAATGTGTAATATGTGTGCATGCAATGTTTAATAATATAATATACTGCAGTGAACTATGCTGCTAATGAATCTTGTTATTACTGATTCGTACGATCCAAAACAAATATTTTAATTAATACATTTAAAAGTTTACAACACTAATATTGTAAAACTAAAAGTCTGAAAATAAACGTAGATACGTTAATACGGTACGCTAATTTACTATAATTTTAAATATTCTTCTAATCGTCTAATTTATTAAAACACTAGTTGACAAAATGTATACGAACAAATATAAGGTACATGTAATTGTATGTATTATTGGTTACTTGGTTGTATTAACTAATGCCACAATTTATTATTAACATATAGGTAATATTAATATGGTAAGTTTATGAGTTTGTGTTATATACAGTAACAACACATATCTTAAATCGTTATTGTTGTTAGCAAAACGTGTTTTTATTTTAAATACGATGTGTTAAATAATATTGAAATTTGAAAGTGAAACAACTCTATGTAGTATGTACTCGACCAGATATTATTATACATTTCCTCTTTGGTGTATAATACAAGCCAAGGTTACGAAGAATTAGCTAACACCGGTAGGACTACTATACTACATCAAAACGTGCGAATAACATATGATGCATTGTTGAATCTTGAATGCATTCTATTCTGAATAGTTTTCTCAATGTTTGTATTTAGTAGTTACAATTAATATGTGTTTCAATAAAAATTTAATACAAGACGCACAATAATAATAAAGACATTTCAATATAGTATAATTTTTTTTTTTAATCAATATTAATTTTTAACGTTGCAAATAAAATAAAATAATTTTTATAATTATACTTAATAGATTTTAAGAGTATAAGAAATTTTCCTAGATTTTAAACTATAATATAATTATATACCATATACATGTTTATTGATATAAGTTGTGATTTTATATTTTTTGATAAATCTATAAAAGTGTAGTTTTTATCAAAATGTTTAACAATTAAACTTAGTTTTGGTCAATATTTCTCAAATACTCAAATTTACGGTGGAAAAAATCCAAAACAGAATTAAATCGTTAAATAAACTTCTTATTATAGTATAACCCAAATTTAAAATTAATATTATATAAGTATTAGTAATGTTGCAAGAATGGTTATCAATAATCATATGTGATAATTTGGCAGTTGCTTATAGACATAAAGTTTTAGTAACACTGAATAATATTCTAAAAAATAACAATAATATGACGTTTAAAAGATCATAAAAAGTTGATCAGTCAATCATAAATTTTTTTCTTTTAAAAGCCTCGCCAGATCAATAACAAAGAGCTCTACTAATAAAATACATTGACACTTCTCTGCCTATATAATTATTTTTACTACTAAACAAGATCTAGAGAAAATGATCCAAGCGAGTCACGCGCGTTTGAAGGCAGCCGAAGCTATCTGTTCTACTACCTATTGTGCTTCCGACTCTGTATGAATCTAACGAGTGATGATGTATTTTTTTCTCCTTTTTCATATTAAAAATTATCGTTTAAGGTTATATAATGGATTTGATGGCCACCATTATAACTGCCACTTTCATCAATATATACAACGCACAAAGTATAAAATAAACACAAAGATGTATATCGTGTCAAAAACATTACATCATACCGGTAATATAACTACAGGATTCTAATTCAGATCAAGGATCTTCTATCTTTTTATGTCACACTTTAGAAGGCCTCTATACTATAATATTATGTATCTACGTAAATTTCGTTGAACTCGAGACCGTGTGTGATCATAATATCAATATCATACATAAAAGAATGGTGGCGTCTTCATGTGAATTTAGCGAATAAAACAATATCTATGTGAGTATATTTTATTCCCTGGAGCTTAGACAATTACACATTCACATGTAAAGTTTTATTTGCCGGATTACGTGATAAAATAAAAAAACTTCAGTAGCCTAATTGAATAACCTAGCTATTATTTAATAAAAAAATAACAGCAATTATCATACTATCAAAAAATTAAAAAATAATCTATAATTATAAAAGGGCAAAAAAAATATTATATATTTACTCTTACTGTATCCTAAAATGTGCCTAACAAAAAAGTTAATTATCTGTACCTACCATTGTTGTATACAAAACAAGATTAAATAATTTCCATTTTCAGAAAAAATATTTCTAAGACTACGATTTGATTAAAATTTAAAATACTTACGGCAGAGTTCAATTTATTCTTTAATTACTACGAAAGCAAATTGATTTATATTATTCTAATACATGGACACAAACCATTAAAAACACATCGATGTAATTATTAATAATATTGCATAGCTCAGTATTAACTACTACTATAGTAGTGCACGTGACCACAATCTTAAGACACCGCACTCAAACAACGTTTAAAACGAATCCACATTAGTTGTTAGAATGACGATATTTAATATAAAATATTGAAATTAATTTTTTTTTTTAATGCTATAAGCAGCCTACAACTGGTACGGAAATACTAAATGTACGCCATATGATTCAACGACCGATGGGTACGATGTGTAACGCACTCTGATTAGGTTTGGCGGACACGGCCGTGGCGGTCGAAAGCGTAAAATCACGGCGTGTGAGACTGAGACAAGACTACTGCACAGCTCTAATCGTTAATAAATTCAGATTGAAATTCTCAAAACATACAGTCAATGTGGTTTTTCCCAGACCGATTATTAACACCGATAGAATTCAGTAGAATCGTCTTTGACGATCATAATATATCCTCGGTGAATAAGGTTGACCGCTGGCCTTCTACCCGTTGGTAATATAGTGAATTAAATATACGAATACACACGGAGACCCGTTATAATATTTGAATCTATTCTAATATAACAAGATTTAATTATTGATTTTTGAAATAAAGTGATACTTGACATTTACAATAATAGATTAGGTATCTACTTAGAAGACCACTATGCAGGTAAGTGGTAAGAATAAAAAGGGAATGTAGGTAAATTGTAATCAGTTAAATTCTGCAATATAACTTAAATAAATCATTATAATATTTGTATCATTTATAATTCTATGTAAGCATGAGTATAATATGTATTTCATAGGGATTCATATGAGTATACGATCGATGTTATATGTGTATTATAGTTTAAAGATGAAGTCAAAGCACTGGTTTTCAATTTATAGATACCGAGATATTTGCAAGTAGTTTTGTATTCATTACTTACACGTTATGTGTCAAATATATGTATAAGGATAGGCGCCAAACCGAATACAATTAGGTAGGTATTATATATGTGTAATAAACTATGTAACTGGTACCTACTTTATCTCATTACAAATAACTAATTAACAATACCTGTTTTCATTATATCTTCATTATATTTAATATCATTATGATAAATCAGAAAACAAATATTACGGTAGTCATCATGAAATCTTTCAAGGATGTTGACACCGAAAAAATCACTGAATGTATTAGTATAATATACCTATTATTATGTTCTTTTAGTTTTCTCTCAATAGTATTTGTCTCATATTATCGTAACACCAACTACCATCATGATCGTTTATTACACATCCATGGATTTAATTCAAAGACTATCAACAACTAATGTTACACATTTATTTAGACCTTTATCCAAATGGTAATTAAAATTGTCCTTATTTTTAACAATTGTTTAACATTAAAAATGTATTTAATTCTACTTAGTAAATTGAACATTAAAATATTAAATACTAATTTGAAAAATCTTCATGGTTACCTAAATATTAATGAATTGGGAACGTATCTCGTTATGTACAGTTTCTAGCAATTCAAGGTAGACATACTCTTGTAAAAAAATTAAATCATATCATGACATGAAAATTTTTTTAAAAAAAAAGGTAAAATTATTATTTATTAGAATTTAAAGTATTAAAACCGGCTAGTTAGAAAAATATACATAGAAAGTAAAAGTTGTAACGATTGCTAACAAATAGGTCACCAAAAAAAAAAAAAAAAAAAAAACGAGCTCAAAAATGATAGTAAATACATGTGAAATGTTTACATCATAGCATTATACTCGATACAATAAAATTACATACAACAATATATAACTATAAACATAATAGAACGAGAATAGTATAAGAGTATAGAACTATATCATTCTAAATAAAAACTCATTTTCATTAAGACTTAAGTTGTAATTACGTTTTTGGTACAAACAGTCCTAAAATCACAATAATCATAATAGATGACTACTATAATTAAAATTATATTTATACAACCGCTATCAATCGAAACGGGCTATATTATTTTATAATTTTATATTATATTATATTATATTATGTTCAATAGGGTTAATCTCGTAAAACATATATCTTATAAAAACAAATATAACAAAAAATACATACAAGGACATCACTGGCTATAAGATCAAAATACACAATATAGTCAAGGTAGATATTTAGTTTTAAATTAAAATTAATTTCCAAGTAATAAACTATTATTTTTCTAGACTATGATTAAATTTCACATAGAATATAGGTTCTTTACAATACAAAGTGTTTTGTATGGGTAATAGTTAATGGTAGATATAGTATAATTGTTAAATATGTAAGTATCCTGTAAACAAAAAATGTTTTATAGCGTTTAACCAAATCCAATCTTATAAAACCATAAATAATGTTTGAAGTTTAAATAAAATTAATTCATTGTTAAAGAATAAAGATTTGTATAGGCATTTATTATTTATAATACGTAATTCAATTTTTTATTCCTGTTTTGGTGTTTTTTTCAACACTTACCTAATAAAATTAATTTAAAATTTAAGGTACCTAACCATATCTAAAAATCAATATCAATATTTTAAAAATTATTAAGATTATATTTATTATTAAATAATAAAAATCGAAATATATAATAATTATCATAAATATTTTACTGGATTAATTGAATAACGCCTATTTTTCTTAATAATTAATGGTGATTGTACTATTGAAGTCTAATTAATTATAAACTTATATAATATTCCTTTCGCTTTTATAATATTCAATTTTTCTGTTTGAAGTGGTACCTATACATTTTAAATAATTGTTCACTTGAGTATTTTTAACGAAACCTTCACCTTTTTCAAGTCAGAATACATGAACACGGGATTTATGATTAAAGTCATTAAATCTAAATTATAAACCTACTAAAGCAGACCACAAAATGGAATTTATAAATCTGGAATTTTGAACCACATATTTTAACTGTAATTAATATGAAAGAAAATAAACTATGAATGTTTAAGTCACGTTTTAAGACAATTATAAATTGTTGGTAGATAATCCAATTAGAAGATTTAACTTTTACTTAAATGGTTGACCGAACATCGAAACGAACATATAAATATGAATTACTTTCTTAAGATTACTAATAAAAGAAAACTAACTACTGTCTCTTCGCTTCAATCACAAAATAATAAAAATTTAGTAATAATTAGATATTTATTATAACATATTGACAAATAATAAGGTATATTTTATAAAAATGTGTTTTGTAAAATTAATCAAAAATATTTAAAAAGAAAAATACAACAGAATTCAATAAATATATTATTATATCATATTTCTCTAAATTTTAAAATTATTGTAACTACCTATTTTTAGTAAAATGTTTGTTCAAAATTAGACAAATATTTTTATAAACCATATTCTTCATTAAAATAATAAATAAAATATTTAAGTAGATGTAAATTAAATTTTAAATTTCTACCGGGTTCATATATTTATATGAAAAAAAAAATTTTAAATATTAAAGTACAAAGTATTATAATTTTATAACTAATATTATATAGTTCTCACTTCTCTTATTATTATTAATATTGCAATTTGCATTAAGAACTGTACGAAGATCAGTGGCGTATTTTCAAAAATTTTCTGGGGGGGGGGTCCACAGTTTATACATACTTAAGTAATTTATATAAACTATGATAACTATATACATATTACCTGTATCACACATTATATTTAACCGTTACTTGGAAATCGTCATCAGAATACACACAATACCAATTTCTATTCTTATTACTTAACTATATTGCAGGAATATGTATAGGTTTTCTTCCTCTGGGGGGTCTAGTACCCCTGGACCACCCCCGTAAATACGCCACTGACGAAGATGGTCAAATTTAAAAATAAAATATATAGGTATCATAACAGTATGTCATTAATAAATTCAACAATGACTATTATAATTTTATAAAGTTAACAAAGGAAGATAATCTAAAAAAAAAAAAAAAAAAATTGGACCTAAATTGGTTTTTGTTTGAATGCAAAAATTGCAAAAATTTAAAAGCTATTTTAATCATACTAAAGATAAATAGTACTTTTTCTAATTGATTTGAACACATTTAATTTTATAAATCAAGTGTATTCATTGTTTTCAACAACATATAAAAATAAACATTCAATTTTTTCCACGAAGTATATTTTTTCAAATGTATAGTTTTATAATTATAAAAATTGTAAAAATCGACATGATTTATAAATTAAAATAATAATTTTTATTTAAATTGGCGGAAGTTTACTATAAATTTCATGACAATGTCAAAAAATGCAAAATAAGATTAGTTATTTAAAATGTTATGTTATTGGGTCACATAATAATATTGAAAAAA
Organism: Aphis craccivora; assembly: GCA_009835225.1. Classification (NCBI taxonomy): domain Eukaryota; kingdom Metazoa; phylum Arthropoda; class Insecta; order Hemiptera; family Aphididae; genus Aphis; species Aphis craccivora. The sequence continues at coordinate 32,921 of VUJU01001083.1, forward strand.
GTATCTTCTAAGACTCCTAGCCCAAATAATTCATAATAAATAAAATATTTGACTTATTGGTGCAGATAAGGCATTTAAGTAAATATCTGAAATACCTTTTTCACACTTGAGTACAGCATATTTAACCCTACGAGATTATGACCTCAACCTATATACTTTTCATAGTCATTATATTAAAGATTTGAAACGGTAAACATAAAAAAAAAAAAATTAAAAGTGATTGAGAAATGGTTTTTCTATTGTATTATACAATACTATATATGTTTTAATATAATAAACAAACATTAATGCTTTTAATTAAAATGCTCACATCTTTATGATTTGCTTATGGAAGCAAGATATAGTTTTCCTTTTCAAATAATTACTTCTTAAAATACTATTAGTACTAGAAATAGTTGGAAGACATAAAGTCGACAGTGAATTCAATTACGATAGTCGATAATATCCAAGATTTTTTTTTCTATAACACATATTGTAATAACGTTTACGTCTTCACGATAAGATCAAAGTGCAGCTTCAGTTGATTTATATCCAAAGCAGTGTTACATAGTATATGATTAGGTAATATTTTATGTTTATGCAATTGAAATTCTTATAGTTGTACAATAATATAAACTAATATTATAATAAACGACATGAGTTCCTATCAGAAATTCGACTGTATTCATATGTATGCGAATAGGTTGCTTTGGACTATAATACTATCTGGTTTATAGAACTCAGCTGGTCAACGACTAGAAAAAATTAGAGACATCTATTCAAGTTACTGCGTTCTTTAACGCATTCATATACTGATTGAAATAAGAAAAATATTCAACTATTTTGTGATAAAATCCGTGGCGATTTGCCAGGTAAAAATATTTATATTAATCATGTGGATCGGATTATTTCGATAGAAAACTTATGTGATTATTGATACCCATTTGCATTAAACAACATACAAAAATTATAGTACATATATTATATATATATATATATGTAACATACAGTACAAATGACCTTATATTTAAAGATGATTCATTTGAAAGCGCGAAATATTTTCATTAATATAGGCACTTGAGATTACATAATGTCATATGACTATAATAACTATAATGATTGAGCATTATTTTCTTTAAGTTAACACGTTTCAACATTTGATCTAAGTAGGTACCTAAATCTATCATTTATAAAACTTCTTTAATTTTTTTTTTTTAAACCTTTTACATGTAATATTACATAAGAATTTTAAATTCCATACAAATAACCATACTCAGGTTGTAAAGTTAAAATGAATGCCATATCGTTTGCAATCTTGTATAGGTACCTAATCAATTCAACGTTATAAATAACTTTTCGTTAAGAGTATTATTATTGATGAAATTATAACTAATAAGCTGAGTTTTTTTTATGCATTTGAGTAAAGACTTTTTGAATTAATTAAGTAACGTTTCTGTTATTATTTTAAATGGAAATTTATTTTATTTGAGAAGAGGTTATTTTAGAATATAAATTATAATTTTTTTTAATTATATTAATAAATTCTCATCCTTAAAATATTATTTCGATTTTATTATCATTATGTACAATATTACACATATTATATGTGTTTATAAAATATAAAATTAATACCGTAGAAATTGTTTAGTACCTAATAAAAAAATAAGTAGTATAAATTATATAAATTAGGTTGGTTAAAACAACTAAGTATAGCTTGCATTGTTTCAAATTTTTGAAGTTTTTATCATTCTAAAAAATTTTTTTTTAATAAAATGCAGCACTATTGACTATTATTATTGGCTTTAATTCACTTTAAATCTAAAATACACAATACGATTTAATAGACAATTATTATGATTTTAAGTTAAAACTAAACTAACTATAGGTAGTTTTTTATAACTTATATTTTATAAGTAATGTTTTAGGATAAATTGTAATAGTTTATGTTGACCTGGCCTAATGCCCTGATCCGTTGTATAGATAGTGCTCAATGCTTAATACATACAAACTGTTCAATTTTGTTGTATCTCGTTCAATGTCATTTAAAAATCAATTGTGTTCATTTTATCTAACTATACATATTATATAGTTTCACTATCATTTTGATTACAGTGTTTAAAAATTGAAATTGATTCTTGTTGCACAATATCCACCACACGGCAGCGGTATCCGTTGCCATCGGGTGACTTCATAATAACGGCACCGTTAACTCACTTCAATACACTCTGAGGGCGACCAGTCATGAAATCTAATGAGTTGATTTATAACGGATAGGCGACTCTAGTGCGCTGCATTGAATTCTAATTAACGTTAATAGTTAATACTAACCATGACACGATGGAGTAAAAATAACAATCATAATTACTATAAGTTCATATATTATAAGCCTTATTAACAAACTTTAGAATCATGAAATATTTATGAAAACTTTTTATAACGGTAATAAACGATAGTATTATTTATTTATTTTATTAAAAATACGATAATACTACTCAGTACCTACTCATATAATTGAATATTATAATAGTATTTTAACACAGATGCTATATTATATAACCTAGTATATTATTGTTTATTTTATTAACTATAGTAATTGTATTAACTTTTTAAATATAATTTTAATTTTTTCAGAGTGAGCAATTATTATTATTCAGTATACAAGGACATCACAGGAACATTAAAAAAAGTAATTTCTCTAACATACTATTACAAAAGTAGATACAGGTTGATTAATGGAATATTGTTAGATCATATTATCATCGTAAACAATGAATTGTATAATTGAGGCCTTCTTTTAACAATCAGTAAAAAGAATTAAGAAATCAACATTTTGGACAATGTTTAAACTGTAGATGGTTAAAATAATAATCCATTTTAAGCCAATTTGGATTTAACTAATTAAATATTAACTAAATTTCAGTTTTTTTTTTTTTATTTAATTTTACCTTCAGACTATTTTATTAAACAATTTTCATGTATTATGTATTACTGTATTAGGTATAATAATTATGTATGTATTTTTAAGAAATTATGATAATAATATATTATAACCTGTTCCGCAAACCGAGCGAATGACCTCACAGAACGATGTTTTGAGACGGAATAATATGAATAGGTATCAACTATAAACTATTAATAGGCCGGTATTATGATACGATAAGATGAAATCGAAATTTTAGTCTATGATTATGACAATCATCTCAGGTGTGAATATTAAGAAACACGGTGAATTTCCCTAGTCACGTGTACCTATATCATTATACTATAGGCACAATATTAAACATTTACTATATATAAATTAGAATTGTTCCAGTGTTAGTGTAAGTCTGTCAACCGCTGTTATAAGCGTAGATAGATGTTAATCTCACGTAGATTGGACCAACCGGCCCGACAATACCTATACTCACGGGATCCCGAACCGATCGTTCGCGGGGAAAATATTGAATGCGCCACCACCATGTATATTTTAATATAATATTGTAAAAAAAAATAATATTAATATGCCAACGAATAAAACATATAATATGATTAACTGGTGTTTTTTTTTCTCGGAGAAAATAAAATAGTTTCACGCGGATCCATTATTTGCAGTGATGGTAGGAGAGAGTTTTTGTGGCGTAACTGCAGCGTGTTCTGATTATCGTCCACACTGTAACGTCGCTATAATATTATAATTTATAATATAGGCGTGCGGGTACCGCGATGATTACCATGGCTGGATAAAGCCGTGATTAACGCGTGATTTATATAAAAACACGCGCACGCGAGGAGGTGCCGTTTTCTGAATGATTGGTCGGAAAAAAGGTATGGGTACCCGATGTTGCAAGTGAGATATTCATCTTTAAGGAGAGGGATGAATCGCATAATTAGTACTATAATTATGGGGAGGGGTGGCAGAACACATAAGTAAACATTTAGGGTCGTAGTTACGGCATTGCTTATATACATTGCAAATTGTGTAATTTTTTTTTTTAAGTAAACTTGATATGAAATAAGTTTCGATAGTTTTAAACATAAGCTTATTATAGCTTAAACTGTTTAATTTTGAAAACAACGAGGAAAAAAATTATATTTTAAATTTTGAATTCAGACTGATATAAAATGTATCAAGTGTAAATAAAACAACAAAGTGAGAATTAGAGAAAAAATAGACTGATAATTAGTAAGGATACTTAAATGATTAATTAAATCAAGAAAACTTGTGAACTGGACATTTAAAAATAATGCAAGGGACATTACGGATAGCCGAAGAATAATATAATTGCTAAGAGGCGAAGATTGTAATTTACAAATGTATTTGTTACGTCCAAAAATCTTATAGGTAGTATTATAGAAGGTTTCAGTATGGTCTTCTCGTCGTTTCGACATATTATAGTATTATACTTATACCTAATCAACTAATAAATTAAAATAAACAATAATAAACGTATTCGCATATATAGTCATACATATACTGCAAGTACACGACTTTAGTACCTATCCATCGGCTATTATATAACGATTACATCGTGTACCTACAATGCAGTTATACCTACGTGATAAAACCGTCGTGGATCGGTCGAATCGAACCGTTGTAATACAACATTCGTATAGATCGGACGGAGCTTAGCGCGCCTATAAATATTATAAAATTATTTTTAGGTACTTACGAGATCCTTGTCGTACTGCGGACAGTCCTGGACGTTGAGTGCAAGAGGATCGCATGGACCTCGACGGTCAACGGGGTCGTCGTGCGGGGTTGCGTTCTCCGCGGACGTAATCTAAGCACACATATATGAAAGTGTAAGCACGTCGCGCGAGCGGTTGCGGCGATGCCGTCGGTCGGCGGGCTGTCGTCGGCGGTATATCACCAGGTCGTCGGCTCCGGGTCTGCTGTAGTGCGCATTACTCGCGAAGATTGCGACGAGTGTGTAACACCCGCGTGGTACGAAGACGCGCGGACGACTCGGCGTCGGTACCGAAACGTCGCGGTTTTCGTCGGCTGATCAACGTGCCGTTACAGAATTAATAACAGTCGTCTGTGTGTATAAATATATCGCGAAAATTCAAAAGACGTGTAGACACACCCCGAACGAGCGTCGCTAAATTTTCAGTTCTCCCGACCGAACGAACAAACGCGGCTTGGTCGTCGTGCGATCGATATAATATTACTTATATATATATATATATTATATTACTATATACGCGTACGATATTACTATAATATATTATATATAAAATACTTTGAACAGAACCAGTCAAACGACGATTGAAATATTATTATTACGATTTAGTTATTATTATTGTTGACGGTGTTGTAGCCGACGACCGCTGTGCGTGCGTCGTATATTGCGTATGACCGACGAACCGACACTGAGAGAGCACTGCCGCGGCTGATTTGACGGCGGGACGACGGCGGTGTGCGCGTAACGCGGTCGGTGGCGATTGCCGGGGGACCGGCCGAAAGACTTGCGGCGTCCTCCACCATGCAGCCCGGGCCACTTCCACCGGCCGTACAGCGGTCGTCGCCACTCGACGCCGCCGCCGCCGCCGCCGCCGCCGCCACTACCATTTCGCGTGTGCGTTCTTCTCCGTGGCGGCCGGTGCAACGCCCCCGTGGACGATCGCTGCGGGTCGACGACGCGGGTTTTTTTCACACGGCCGGAACAAAGAGACGCGCGCGCGGCGTCTGCACGCGGACCCGTCCGTTCGGTCGCTGCCGCCGCCATGTAGAGAAGACTTTTCGTCTGCAAAGGGCACACGTGAGGCGGCAACTGCAGTCGTCGCGTGACCGCGGGTTACCGGCACCGCGGTCGCGGGTAGGGTCAACAAGGTTGCCAAATTAAATTTAAAAATTCAAAATACGCCTGGATTAAAAAAAAAAATTAATACGACATATTTCAAATGTAACGAACAACTCACGACGCTAACATTTTTTTTTCTGCAAAAGTTCCTTGAATTTGGCAAGTGAAAGATCTTTGTTTTGACGACTGTGCTAGTTAATTTCAGTTATAATGTTAGTTTCGACACTACTTTTCTAAATGAAATTTGTCATTATACTCCTCTTTGCCAAACAGACAACCGTTACTTTTTAAGTAAGTTAAAATGTTATTTGTAAATTTCTGCATTATAGTTTTTTTGATATATATATATATTAGAATAATATTTCAACAGTATAGGTTAATAACGTAAGTACCAACTGAATATAGTAATAGTATAGTCAGTATAGATAAACGTAACATTTTTAAGCTCAATAAAAAACAACTTTGTCACAGTCTACAGACACACATTTAGAGATACAGGGCTTTTGGGGCATGTTACATGTATAGATGGTTTTTTTCGAAAACTGCTTACACCGAATAGGATCACTCACGCTATACACAATGAGACTGTAATCTTGAGATTTGTTTCAGATGGTTCAGTGATTGATATTGATTTATTTTCAATGGGATTTGATAAATTTACGTTTTTTACTTTGTTCATAAAAACTTTTTTATTACATTGATGTATAGTGTCTTTAAATTTTCCGCATCCGCATTATACATATATCTATAAATATTAGTACTTAAGTACTTCGTTTTATAGTTAAGTAGTTAAGTTAAGGCTCCCGGCTTTTTAAAATATAAAGCATTTAAAATTTTATTTTTAAGGGGAATTTGATTTCGTGCATAACTTCCTACAGTATCATATAGTATAGATAGGGGCACTTGCACTAGTTGTAAGTGAGAATCGACTGGAAAATATCTTAATTTTTTATCGAAATAGAGTACCTACCAATAACGTATTGCCTGCGATTGCCTATAAACCGACGACGACAACAGCACTGGCTGCAGTCAACAGGAAATCGCAGAGATTCCTTAACTACGCTTACACACGTATAATATATAGGTACGCATTTAGTAACTCTATACTAATACATATAATATTGTGACTCATTGTTTGGTATCTGTAAATCCATCACGTTCCGATTGGTATACAATACTCGTTATTACTTGGCCCTCGATACTTTTTTTTTCAAGCTCTGTAACCAGTGGTTCGGTCTGCTTAAATTTTCCAAGGTTCATTTTATCTGCAAACTTCGTCCGTAAACGGATATGCGTGAGATTTAAAAAAACTCTAGTATTATATAATGCCATACTATGTACTACTCGTAAAAACAATTAAATGTCTTTATAGGGACGGACGACTGTGCAAAGAACAAGCTATAAATCATTATTCCTGTAATTGATTATAATGATTATATTATTAGGCATTATTATTATTATATAGTACAAGTATACTCAATTCATACAAACTGTTTACTGAAAAAATATTTATCAAAGCTTAATTTGTATAAATAATTAATAACGTAATTACACATTAACCAAACATTAGTTTTTATTGTTTAAAAATAATTGTTCGTAATAAGGACAATAATTTATAATTGACATAAATAATAGGTATGTATTATTATAGAATTTATAACACAGCTCATTTAAAATACATTCATATAATACATAAATACATTGAAATTAAATTAATAATATATATTTATATAATATAACTAAATAGTCTTTTTTATATAGTTATGTTAGTATTGAAACTGAATAGAATATTAGATTGAATTATAAATTATAATAGAAATTAGTAGAAATTTATTAAGCTCTAAATAATATTTAACACCTCAGTAAATAAGCATTTAATTTTTTTTTTATTTTAACTCTAAATTCTAACCATACATTTAACAAACCATTATATAACAAATTCCTAACTCTTGATAATTCATTAAATACTATTTTTGATAGGTAATAACTGTTTAGAACTAATTAGTTAAATAATCTCTAGGTATGTAGAAATATTTGGCCATTAATTCAGCAAAACTAATACTTGAAAGCTCTGAAGTGTCTTTTTTAATCTTGTTTAACATCTTAATCCAAAATATCTTTTCTTCCGCTAAAGTAGCCTATGGAATAATTAGATAATGAATTCTTAAAAAATATACGATTATTGAGTAATATTTCATACTCGTATGATGTTCAGTGTTCACTGATCAGAATTTCAAACAAACAAGTTTTTTAATATATTATATAGATAATATAAAACCATAAAAGAATTTATCTAGCATGTTCAAATATTTATTCTTTAAAAAAGAGTAATTTAACTGGTCTAATTTATATGGTATAAATGGCCATTAATTTATTTTAAAAGAGAAAACAGAAATTATAGCGCAGAAAATAATAGTAATATTGTAAACAATATATATATATAT
>VUJU01001083.1:41176-68843 GCA_009835225.1 Aphis craccivora
CCCCCCCAAGCCCCCCGCTAACTACGCCTATGCATATAATACATATCATTACAATTCACAATGTTTCACCATGTATTGTTCTCGTATATTGTCATCCGCCTACCTACTAAACACTTAAAAATTTATAATTCTCTACTATTAAAGCTTCACACCAAAATGAAATGAATGATGGAATTTCAAAATTTAAATATTAATAACTTCCTACGTAAACATGGCTATACAAATACTTGAAAACTATTAATAAAATATTCTAACGTTAGGTTAGATTTAAACTTTTGATAAATCAAACAAGTAATTATAGTTACTTAACATTTTAATCAATGTTTTTAAAATACTTTAAATTACTTTAATTATTACTTTTAATATAATTTATTGGTCCTGTGTAATAAATAATAGTTAATACTATTACTAACATATTTTAAATTTTAATTTCTTATCAAATAACATAATAATATTGCAATTATTAATACATAATACCTATGTGTTTAACTAGAAAATGTTTAGAAAAAAATATACCGTTGTAAATATCGAGCTATATAATCGCAAATTAAAATATTCATTTAAACATTTTTAAATGAATATTTTTTGAAATAAAAGATTTAATAACTATTGTTAATTAAAATACATATATTAAAGATATAACTAAAACTTTGATTAAATTGAATCCTGATCAGTGTTAAAATAATTAATTTAATTTATCGATATTATCGAAGATAAATAGGTATGATAATAAATTTACTTGCAATGTGAACGAATGTTTGGATCCCGTGTTAGATACTAAACGAAAACTTAGTGGATTTTCTTTCACATGTTCAATCACAGTTATGTTACGACTCTAAAATAAAAATTATAAGTTTACCATAATGACACTGCCTGGAAAAACTTACCTTTATGTGAGTTTTGTATTCCAACAGTCCACATTTTTGTTCTTTGACAATCAATAACATATTGTTCAATATAATCACATGTAGTTTCTTCTTCGTTCCCGCGATCATTAAATCGCCTTCAGCGTATAATTCAAAACAATTGTTATATAGATCGACCTGTAAAGAACAATACATTTTTACAGTTGGTTTAAATTGTGTTATAATTTTGTATTATTATAGTTAACGAAACATGAATTATTATTTGAATATAATGACAATCTATTATGATATAGAGTGCAGACAATGGTTATTACATTTGTTTTATCCTTCAAAATATGTTTCATCATTAATCGTATATCCTTAATACGGCCTTCTTTTTCATATTTATTTTTCGTCTCATCAATAATTTTAGCTAAAATAACCATTTTGTCATAAGCTTTTACGACTAAAGAGTGATCACTTTCGTTATATGAAGTATATGCTGCTAATTTCTGTAAAAATATAAACGCTATATTTAAAATGGATTGCTATATTTCAAGTAGGTACTATTATTTATATTATATAAACTTTATTAATTGTAATTGTAATTCTAACTAAAAAAATGAAAAACTCTTATGTAGCAAGATTGTTCGAATATATATAACATAAGTCGAGTACACCTCGTCATTGAATATGGATAATTTAAGGAATAGTGTTGTAAATACTTCAAGTTTCTAATTGCTATTACGTTTATTACAAAATGACAAAAACCATTAACTATGGTTATTATACGTTTGAATAACCAATATCATCAGAATTTAAACTTTAATTGATCATAAAAAATGTATGTGTCTTTATTTTGAGATTTTTGATTTCTAATTAGAAAAATATATGTAGAATTTTGTATTCAATTTCAAAAATCGAGTATTAAAAATAAAATTTTTATGAATTTTTACTCAAAAAATAATTTGAAAATTGTCATATTTTGTAAAACTTTTAACTCAAAACATTTATAAAAAAAAAATTGTGACCATGTGTTTTTGATATGTATAATTTTCTATTCTAAAACAAAAATTATATCATACTTATATAGTTGACATTTTCTAAATCTATAAATAAAACCAAAAGTCAAAAATGTTTGAATATTAGAATTAATAATTATCATACCTAGTAAATTTTAAATATAAATATTTGGAGATCAATTTCAACATAATACCTTTAGTAATAAATGATATCTTAAAATACGCTGTACGGGTAGTACTAGATAAGAACCAAGTGAAAGACGATGTCCTAATTCTTTTTGCCTTTGATATATGATGTTGGTTGATAGTCGACTTTGCATTATTTTTGATATTATTACATCAGAACTAAATATTAATAACAACAACATTATCTATTTTATAGTTTATTGTTTTTAAGGTGATAACCATTAATATTTTATAATAAGAAATTTTAACTATCGAAACTTACTTTTTGAAATTGATGCAGTATGTTGAGTAAATGATAAACCTAAGATGATTCTTTAAAAAACAGTGAGCAATTTTTGTTACGTTATTATTGGCCAATACTAATTCATTTAAAAATATTCTGTAATTAAAAAAACAAACATTTAAATTTTAAACAATTATGTAACCATCTATATTATAAAGATTTAATTTTTATTTATTGGTGTTCTATTAATGTATATTTTTAAAATATAAATATAACTACCTATTCGTATAATAAATATATTATGTAAATTCTCTTTTATTATTATTTATTGACGGTAAATAATGACCAGTGGTTTATAGTATAACTTACGATCACAAAAATTATTAAAAAAAATCATAATTTGAAGTTAACTTCAAAGTTAACTTTCTTATTATAATTATAATAAGATGTAAAACATGTTACCTATCTTTTTTTAAGTTATTACTGAGTATCAAATGTACATTTATACATATTTCATATTCTGAAGCAAAATATTTTTATGGTTAAAAATCAAATCTTAAAGTTAAGTTAATTTCTAATGGTTTACTACTATAAAGTTGTCATTACTACTAATTATTAGTTATAAGAATTTAAAATAAAAGAAGAGCGGTGTATTTACCTATTGGTAGCAACATTTTGGTTAATACTTCGCACTCCACTAATATTAACTTTAATCAACGGAGTATCCCCATCGGCTCCCATTTTTCAGCTTTGGCTCCCAATATTCATTTGAAGGTGGCCGTATCGGCTCCTTTCAGATGCCAATAGTATGGACGTATCGGCTCCCAATTAACAAAATTTTCCTTCCCATTTACAGGCTGAGGGCTAATAAATTAAATAAATTAAATCTAAAAAAAATACGGTGTGAATTTAAACGAAACTTTTTTTGACAAAATTTGATGATTTATCCTTGTTTGTACTGATTAATCAATGTCTGAACCAAGTCGCTAATAATTTTCTGATTTTTTGTTTTTTTCCTTATATTCTTGCTGCGGAGCTTTAAATACGAATATTGTACCTGCTTCAAAATTTCCATAAAATTGAAAATTTTTCCTACTGTCAAATACACGGTGCAGAACATTTGACAAAATAACTTAGGAATGCTTTTAAAAATACCATCAATAAAAATGTACGTTCGCTCTTTTCCTACGAATTATAAATATAAGAATAATATTGGTCATTCCGTATCAGAAAAAACTAAAAATATTAAAAATATAATTAACTTGCTATCACAATCCTTTATCATAATAAGGCGCAATACGACCACTAAACCGACGAAATGGTCAAACACCCGGAGCCGATACTGATTCATTTGAGCCTTCCGGGAGCCGATGTTGTGTCATCTTAATAAATTGCTTCTAATAGGTATTAACATTTTTAGAAAAATATTCCGCTTTAAAAAATAAAAAAAATGTTACATCATCATTAAAAAAAAGTGAAAACTAAGAAAATTAATAATGATAATGAAATATTTTTTCCAAAAAATGATGTATTGTTGTATAATAGTGACTTTAATTCAAGCAAAAAACAATATTTTCAAAAATACACCAATTAGTATTTTTCGAGTTAATAATAATTACCCTGTTTATGTTGCTCCTACCCTCTCTGGCCTAGCAATTTCTAGCTTATATTGTGGCTTATGTCTATCCATACATTATAATAACTACTCGTATATACGAATGGTGCATATGTACCAATGTACCCTTTATTGAAATTAACTATTTAATACTATTTTTTTTTATTATTATTACAATGCTTTATAAAAATGACAATCCAAGACCAACCAGCGAAATAGATAAACCTATTAGATATAGATTATAATCTATATAATATGTATTAAGTTATAGAAACACCCGCATGAACCCTGCACATAATAGGATGTTGCCATTTCCTCTAAAGTCTAAATCAATAATATTTGTACATTTTTAACACTATTAACACCCTTAAGTAATGTGTGGGCGCCCGGGAATTGGGTCACATTTTAACTACCTGGTTCGTATAAAATATTTGTTTACATTTTACTACCCGGAGATTGGGCCATAATAGTATAGCACACAAATATACTATTAATACGAATATATAATGTTTATTAACTAATTATTATTGTTTTAACATATACAAATACAATTCGTCAAATAATTAATATTTTTTTTAAATACTTGCTTACAGATTTAACTAATTTAATATACAATAAAGTCCATAAAATAATTTTTATAAAGAATGCTAATACTCATTTTACAAATATAATATAAGGACCATAAAGTTAGTCAAAAAACAAATAATATAAAAAAACATTTTCTAATAGGTACATAAAAATATAATACAAAACATTTAGATGATCTATAAAGTCAGTCAAATAATAATTAATATGAAATAATTTTTTTCTTATATAATATTTAAAAATATAATTATTTTTTTTTAAATAACATGATACAGATTGTACATATTCAAATCGGGTTTTTTCCCCTTCTTCATATTTTTTAATTTCATTAAGAATCAAATTTTGTCGAACTAAAGTTCGTTTTCTTGTTCTTATTGTTCCTATACTTTTAATCTTAATATAAACTTCTGATTAAAGTTGCAATAAAACATTTAAAAAATTATGTATAATTGGATGTGACATATAGAAATTATTTTTGAAATGTGAATGAAAAGACTCGACATACATTTTGACTGGACATGTTTTCTTAGCACACCGCCAACGAGTTTTGCCACATTGACTCTCATGAGCAAAAAAAAATTTATAACTATTAAAAATTAATAATTTTTTTTCTCTTTCGGACATTAACACTTCCATTGTACCTACTTTATATTACGAACCACACGTGTACTACTAGATGTAGATCGTATAGTTTGCTAATCAACTAAACGATCAAATTTTACAATGTTTCATAATCTTTGCACACTATGCGTATGACTATTTTTATCCATTTCATTTGATGACAATTGATAATTCTATATCATAAGATATTGGATAATTTATTACCTTTTGATAAGGCATACGCAGTCGCTTCGAGTAAAGTTTCGTGTGCGCTGCAGTATTAGGAATTGTATCAATTTATATAAAAATATGTATTATATTAAAAGGATGTCAGCGCACTATTTATTTTCTCTCTCTGGCCCACGCGCAACATAGACAAAATGTATTTATGCAGAATCATTTTATGATTTTAAGTAATCTTAGAGTAAACAAATAGTGCGCTGACATCCTATTAAATATTATTTTATTATAATTTAAAATGTAATAGTGACCCAATCACCGGGCCTCCCTATTATAAATATAAAATTTTATTGGCCCAATTACCTTATACCCCAATTCCCGGGCGCCCGTAATGTGTTACCCATACTTGTAACACCAGGGGCGCAGCTAGAATTTTTTTATGGGGAGGGCTAAACACTTTTCACTTGAGTTATTGAAAATCAAAAACAACAAAAAAAATTAATAAACACTTTTAATAATACTTTTTTAACTCGAATATTCTTTTATACAACTAATTACAAAAAATATATTAACTAAATAATTAAAATTTGTAAGACAAATTTCCATATTTAAATTTAAATATTTCAAAACAATATAAAAAATATGGCTATAGTTATTTTGGCCTCCTACCTTTTCTACGCCTCTATTTTACATCTACAGCTATTATATAAAAAAAAACTTATACATTTGTATACTTAAATAGTTAAATAAGTACCTTGAAAATTCATAAATTTCCTTGATATTTCCAAATAATTGATTGCAATACTCTTTTGACAATATTTGTTTATGCTTCCAATATTCCAAATACTCCTAGCATATTTTTTTAAAATTTAAATTATGTTAAAATGTAATATTTATTTTAACCAAAATATATTTTTCTAATTAGCTATTATTATACCTATTGCAATAGTCAATAACTAATATTTCAAAGTTAAATTAATAGACTATTGCGCTACAAATATATCAGGGGTATCTATGGCTCTACCTTTTATCATTGCGTCACTTACTTATAAATGTATTATACCAAGTTCGGAACAATATTGCCTATTGGCTTATTTTTTGAACTGACAAAATCTATCAGAAAGCTTTGAAAATGTAATATTTCTACAAATTATCTATTATTACAAATTTAGATTAATTAGTAATTAGTTTATATTACTATTAATTATTATTATTAAATATGAAAATATAAGTGTTTATTAGTGTTTATTTTTCTAATTTCACCAATTTTATTATTAATTTAACACTTTAAGTATAATTACCATTCATTGTTAATTTAAATTTTTGAGTTTTTGTTTGATTGCTTGTAATGAAGTTTTCAAATGCTTGTTTGAACGCTAATTTTAATAATTTTAAATAATTTAAGTCTTATGAGCCCTAATAATAACTGAATCAAATGATTACAGAAACTTCACAACTCACGAGTCACATATTTTATAAAATTGAGATATTTTATACCTAGGTAGTAAAAACGTATACTGGTCATGTCTTTCTATACGTTGTGTATAAAAATGTCTTTACTGTCTTTAGACTTTAGTTATATAATTAGTACATGATATATTTTAATAAATATTTATTTTTAAATTATTTATGTTATACAGTTTTTATCAATTACCCAAAAGTTTTAAATAATAATTGACTCATGGTGTTTTTGCAATCATCGATTCAACTATACAATAAGCATATAATTTCTTATTACAAATATATAAATAAAAACTAATTATTCAGTCAATATTCGATATATGCCTACTTAATTTTTTATTACATTTAATGCAATAAAAAAGTCAAAAATTAGATTTTATCGTTAAAATTTAAAATGACACATCGAAATCATTACATCAACTATCATTTCAAGCTTTATGATATAGATTTATAATATGTATTTGTATATCTAATTTTAAGAATAATGATAATTTTTATCAAGATTAACAGTTTAATAGTAATTAGGTAGGTAGGTACCTGTTAGTTAAAAATGTAAATTAAAAGCATAGCTATTGTTATCTATTTTTCAGTAATCACTAATTGTATTCAATTTTAAATAATTTAAGTTACAAATTAATCAACTTAACAGATTTATAAATTAAAATATGTATGTTAGTCGAATAGTCACCTACTTATATGTATACAAAATTATAAACATATTAATAAATATTTTTGTAGAAAATATAATGCTTTATAAATTTTATATATTAATCTATACGGTGATAAATATTAATAATAAATAGGGCTCGGATTTTAAAGTATAAGCAACTAAAAAAGAACATGATTGTTTTAAAAAAGCAAAAAAAAAACACGATCAAAAATCAACATTAACTAGTTATAAAAATGTGAAATATTAATGTTAATTAAAAAAATAATTAACTACCTATTTGGTACCTAGATTTTCAGTAGTGAAACTTTATTGTCCGACAGAATATTTATATAGTCACCTACGTATAAAACAAACTCTCTACAGACTACAACCAATGAAGTGATCGCTGCATACCTACTTCATACAAGAGGTTTCAATTTACAACATAAAATCTTAAACTTTGAAACGATCGACATCGATGTGGTATGCATACTGAACGTATAACCTAGGTACTGCAGGCTATATAGTATATTATGTAAATCGATAATCTACGTTTAATATATTTAATAAACAAGCCGATAATAATCCAATATCCACATTCTGAGTCTTTTATGTTGCTTATTAATTCAATTTTTTTTATTATCATAGTAGCATAATAAAAATATAAAAATTCTTCAGCTGAAATATTTAAAAAGCAATAAAACAGCAAAAAAAGCATTTTTATAAAAAAAAAAAAACGACATAAAAACAAACAAAAATAAATTGGTTTATTTGGAATCTGTATGACGTGAACGAATTTATCAAATTTATGTATAAAAATTAGGTTTCTATCTATCTATATATATATATATATATATGAAAAAGAAGCTTATACCTACTTTAAAATCCAAACCCTATTAATAAACTTACCTCTACAATTTCTTTCAAATGATTTACATATGATTCTTCAGTTTCCAAAATCTCAGTTATCACTAAATTCTTTTTATTAATTATAGCATTTATTTCACAATAATTATTATTCATTATGCCTAACACATACCTACAAATCTACAATACCTTATATTACAAATTACAACAACACATGTATACGAGTAGGTAAATTACTGTTCTCATATAGTATAGTAGTATAGGTACCACCATCAGTAATTCAGTATTATATCTTTGAAAAATAATATTAACATAATATGCACTTAAACGTACATAAGGTAAGTAATTATGTATTTTCAATAATACGTCATTGTTTATTTCCATAAATAAATTTTTTAAATTTTTAATGAGTAATCAATTTAGAAATTATACAGGTTTGTACAACATTGTAATAATAATCATAAAAAAAAAATAATCTAGTTAACCTCCTATATAAGTCATTGCGTGTTATTTTTTATATTTCAATAATTAAAAAGTAAAATCAATTAAAAGTATGACATGACATCACACCACTAATTAGTATTTAATTCTTAACCTTATTTAATTATTTTTTCAGAGAAGGGGAAAATATACCTATATGGTTCTGTTTTAATACGAAAAACCACATTTATATACTCACAACTCACCTAATGTAATATCTACTATACCTAACAATGAAGGGTGTAGGTATAAATTTCCTATGGGAGGGGTTTTAAGTAGGAATCGTGAGATAGTTAGGAAAATTTATATTTTTGGTTAATTTTATCTAGTGTAAATTTAATTTTCAATGGGGGGGTTTGAACCCCTCAAACCCCCCTTACCTACGCCCTTGCTAACAATAAAAATCCTATTCTTCCACACACAACAATATTTTCCATCTTCCATCAATCGATTTTATCAAAAACTAATGTTGTTATTATTTATTGAGACATAATTATTATTATCTATCTATATTATTGACACAATTAATTACTACTAATTTACTGTACCTATTAAATATTTTAAACGGGATTCAATTAACCACTTTATTGTTTTAGAAATTAGATGGAGCACAATTTACCACTTTTTTTTTTAGGTAATACTTATTACTTAAGTATAATTAATAAAAAAAAATAAAATGAGACTTAATTTACTGAATACGGTCTCGAAGTCTGTAATTTAAAATCATTGAATCTTATGACCCACACAAACTGCAATGGTAGCAGTAACATTCTATTGTCTTTCACCGAGGCGATAAATTATGTATAATTGACGGCTACATAAGAAACCTATGAGGCTCACTAGATATTTTTTCTTTGATAATAGGTAAATTAATTGCTGTAATATTAAGTATAAAGGAATCAATGAATTCTTCAGAACGTACAATTTACTTTGTCATGCGTTAATAAGACAGAAATAGGTAACGAATGAAAGTGAGGACATCATATCCGGCAAATGTGTTGTCTCCGTTTTACCAACGTATAACATACCAATATTTAAGTTTAACAGTTCCGGTTTTGTGTTGTTAACTTAAAATTGAAAGTAAAAATATTATCTGTGTACTACATTGTTGGCTATTGATTACCTATTTATAATACTTTACCTAACTTTTAAACGAGTTATGAGCATTTAGCATTTTAATCATTCAATTTAAATATTTTACTACTTAACTTATAACAGTCAAAACTCGCTTAAAAATTGAAATAATCTAAAAAGCCAACGACAGAACACAGATAACTGTCTTACCTTTAAATTTAATAATAGGTAAATTCACTCTAATATTTAAGTTAACAACACAAAACAGAAACTGCGGAACCTAAATATTGGTAGGTACCTATGTTATACATAAGACGAAGCAATGCATCTGGTCGTGCGGATATGACTATTTGAGTGGTATCAGGTGTTTACATTCTCGTAGTTTTATCAGAAAGCAATTTTTTGATATTTTAATAGTTAAAAACAGAATAAAAATAATATTTACATAATATGATATCTATAATCTTTTTAATCGATTACTGATAAATGATTAGTAGCACGGTCTTAGAAGCTGCTAATCTGATCTTCTAAGACCGTGATTATTAGTCTATAAATATTATCACTTAAACCGTGATAATAATTAAATGAATACTGAAACTGAATAGTGAATAATGAATATTATACATTTAAATAAATCCTTCAACCGTCATCGTTATGTTTTAAAGGTAAAACTAAAAACACTAAAACATTAGAATTCGTGGCTTTAAGCCAATAACTAAAAATAATGTATACTTATAGTTTGTTATCTTAGGAAATAGTACATTTTGTAATACATTACAGTATATTATTATATTGTTTTTGAGATGTGTTAATATTAAACGTTAAGTAATTATTCGTATTAAAATCATTTTTATTTTACAGAATAGAATCAGTTGTTAAACTTACATATAAATTTTAATAGATACATCATCATGAAAATCTCCCGATTAAATATCCAAATTCGTACACTTTACACTAGCATTTGTTTGCAAACTAAGCCATCTGAACTGTATGATCAACGGGTGAATGATGGTCAATTAATCAATGATGATCATCAGCGTAAGATCATCAAACAGCTAGATGATGTATATACATCATTGAAAGATTATTCACCACCATCACAAAATATAATTTCAAAATTGTTTGGTGGACTGAAAAAGCCTTTAAACGGTGTTTACATGCATGGATCAGTTGGATGTGGTAAAACCATGTTAATGGATTTATTTTTTTCCTGTTGCGAAGTAATTATTATATTTTGTAACTATTAATATTGAAACTAACATATTTTTAAAGTTGACCACAAAAATATAACACAAGTATAAAGTTGTGTATAACAATATTGATGAGTATAATATGTTTTTATTAGAACCAATTTGCAATTGATTATTTATTTAATATAACTGTTTTTTAACATGAAATTTTTTTTCTTTATTAATAATTAAGTAAATCTTATATTATTGATATAATATAAGAAATAAAATAATGGAAAAAATTCTTATACATTTTAGTACAAATTACTACTCAACACAATATTAATAATTGAGATTACCCAAAATTCATATTACCTAATTATATGCAAATTTTCCAATTTTATAGGTAAAAAAAAAACGAAGAGTCCATTTTGATGAGTTTATGTTGGATATTCATAATAGAGTTCATAATTTAAGGTTGAGCACTAAAAACAATTTTGATGCAATTCCAATGGTTGCTGATACAATACTAGAACAATCATGGTTACTTTGTTTCGATGAATTTCAGGTACTTAAAAAAAATTATTTCTTAAATATCACACTTCTAATTGTAGGACCATCACAAATTCTTGCTAGGTGACTGACATAGCAAATGCAATGATATTGAAACGACTTTTCACTGAACTTTTTGATAAAGGTATGGTTATGGTAGCGACCAGCAATCGTAAACCAGATGATCTATATAAGAATGGACTACAACGATTTTTGTTTTTACCATTTATACCAGTTTTAAAACAACATTCTATAGTAGTAAATTTGGATTCTGGAATTGATTATAGAGTTATAAGAGCAAAAAGTGGATATAAATCATATTTTGTGTGAGTAGGTATAAATTATAAACTTTATTTTTATAAAAACAATAACTTGAGGTACTATTACACTATCAATGTGTTCCATTATTCCTTGTTATCCATGCTCAACATTTTCTAGTTATTCGCTAAATTAAATAATATTATTTAGTATAGCCCATATAGGTAAAATTATTTTAAAATGTTATTAATAAACACATTCAATAACATAAAAATCACTACAGAAAAGTAGTTGATTATTTTCAACTATTTAGTATATTAACTTAATCATGGTATTGATATTGCAATGGTTCCTCAGCTTATAACTTATAAGAATTTTTAAATACAAAATAAACCAAAGTTTTATGGTACTAAATTACAAATTTATTGTTATTTACTGAAAAATGTTTATTTAATTTTCTATAGGCGAAATGTAGATACCATAAAAGATTTTGAAAACTCTATTAAAAGATTTACAAATAGTGAAAATGATACTGTTAGGCCAAGAACTTTAGTTATTATGCAAAGGAATCTTACATTCCAAAGAGTATGTGGACAAATCTTGGATGCTTCTTTTGAAGAACTATGTGATAGAGTAAATATTATATTTAACCCAATATACTTAAAGAATTTACAATAAAATTGCTTTAGCCTTTAGGAGCTGTGGATTACTTATATTTAGCTCAAATGTTTCACACAATAGCTATTAGAGATGTTCCTCAACTGGATTTAGATTCATTATCGCCATTAAGACGTTTTATCACTTTGATTGATACACTTTATGACAATAAGGTAATCTTATAGGTTTTATTTTTTCATTAACAATAACTAATATACAATTTTTTTTTAGATATTTATTCTAATATACGCCGATAAACCAGTAAAAGATTTATTTGTAGCTAAAAAAACAGGTGGATTAGGTGATGACCAAAAGGTTCTTATGGACGATTTAAATTTACAACCTGAATCGGTAAAGTACTGTAACATCTTATAAGTTTCTAATATATTAAAAATTATAAGTATCACAATATCTACTATTTCAACTAATAGCAGTTTTTACATAGATATTTCTTAAGAGAAACATTTACATGTATAACTCTCAAGAAATTTAAGTTGCTCACTGAATTTGGAATTCTATTGATATCTGTTTATTATTAATATTCTCATAAAAATGATTTTAAAAAGTAACATAGTACTGTAAAAAAGAAAAAACTCAATTCTTAAAATAAGCTTGAGTGTCAAGTGATACATAATTTATTTTTTGTATTAACCTCATAGACATGTTTATATACATCTATGATCAGCCTTAATAATATGTTATGACTAGGGTTTGGGACTTTTTGCATTTGCATGTATTTTTGTAGTAATCGTAGGTTATTCTAGTTGAGTTGAAAATTTGTTTTATGAAATGATCAAATTAAATACCAAGTTGGAATTTGCATATTTTGGCATATTTCACATTATTATTATTTTCATAAACGTGAAATTGTTGGGAAAAATCATAATTGGATAGTCTTAGTTTGTCGTATCTAACACGTACTTCTGTTTAAGATAGTCTCTTTATCTCTTAATAATCAACCTTTTTATTTAAAATTCGACAATTAAATAGATATGGTAAAACCTAATGACATCTACATTATAAATTATACAATGAAATGAGAAGCAGTACGTGTCTGTTTTAACTGTGTCATTTTTTTATAATCTACTTGTTTTATTTCACTAGTTTAAAAATGCTCAAAATAAATGGCACTTTAATAATATACTTAATGTGTTTTTAAAAAACAAAATAAAAAATTAGCTGCATATTTCAATCATTTTAAATGCAACAAGTCCTGAATGCTAGTTATAATCAAATATGTTATCTCCATTGTACTAATGCTAATACATTACATAGCAAATTTTATTCAAGGGTTTACCGCCTAAACTTCTGGAAGTATGATTTAGTTTAGGTTTTTCTTTTTTAATTCCAATACACAGCAGATTATATTATTAAACCAGTTATTATAACATTAAGCAGTATTCATTATAGTATAACGTTATGGTTTTAGACCAATGCTAAAGCAAATGTATTTACTGGGGATGAAGAAATATTTGCATTTGATCGAACAGTATCAAGGCTCATGGAAATGCAATCAATTGATTATTGGAAAAATAACCGTTCCAAAGTATAATCGTAATGTAGTAGGTATTAATATTATTAATTAGTTACCATTTTTATAATCATGTTCAATTATATTGTTATTTGTTTACTTGTTTAGTTACAATTATTTTACTGTGAAATATTATACATGTATGATTATTATTAATAATTAAGAACAAACTTGGACTATTTAATTGTAGATGTTTTTTTATTTTGAATAGCATATAATTAATTAATTAGGTGCCTATTAGGTAAAATGTATTTAATTTCTACTATGAAATCATAACATATCTTAATAATTAGAGAATGCAATAAAATTATTATCTACCTATACAAGAATATTAAAACTATTTTATGTACAATTGTATGCTTTAAAAAACTTCAATTAATACATTTAAAAAAGCAATAAATATCTTAAATTAATAATTTTACTGTAATTTTCAGTTTTTTTTTTTTTAATTGCTATAATGGTTGTGGGTATGATTGTAACATATTTCATTGTGACTACATTTTATTATGCCTACATACAATCAATAATAAACTTATAAAGGCATAGTAAGTAGTAACTTTACAAATATGTATGTGTTAAACCTTAAATTGTATGTTATTTAATAAAAGACAATTTAAAGCAAAAAATTGTTTTTTTTTTTGTTCTTAAATAAGATTTTCTCATTTGTTTTATAGGTGTATGCAAATTATTTTAAGTTAGTGGGTATAAAAATAATACTTTAGAGAATAGTATTATAATATTAGGTAACTTAATAATTGATACTTATTAAAACAGATAATAAAATAAAATAACTAATTAGTGTAGACAACTGTGTCTTATGTTGAAGTGGTAAATATATTATAATTATAAATCATTTTAAATGCTAGTTTTATTAATAGAAATACCAAAGAATTCAAAAACCCTATATAATATGCCATTAGTAAGAACTAACCTTGAATTTGGTTCACTAATTTGGTCTTGTAGTTACTTATAATCTATATAAACAAACTTAATAATGTCCATTATATTTTTTTAAAGAATTTCTTATATCACTAATATTCATATCAAATATCAATAGAGACACCATTAATGTTATTAAAAATGTTTTAAGTCTAGACAAACTTAATACAAGACATCAGATATTATGCTAGCTTATGAATCATAAGCTAGCATAAGTTATGATATTTTAAACAACCTCATCAACTGTCTTGACCTACTATCTGAAATTGGTTTTGAGTACAATGTAGAAACATAAGGAAATTATATCTTTTTATAACTCCCTAACTCCTAAGTATAATAGCAAATAATACATTCTTTTCAAGAGCTTTTGTTTTGGCCAATATGATTTCAACCAATTTCGATTTTTTTATACTTCTTCATAACATATTTATACCCAAGGCTTTATAATTAATAAGATTATTGTAATAATATTTATTGTGATATGATAAATTAATAGTATTATATATGCCTTTAATACATATGTTAATGATGTTACAATAGTAGTCATTATAATCTTGTAAAAAGGGCATAACCTATCAAATCATAAATAAACAAATATTACGTGAAGACTGAAGATTGAAATGAAGTGGACCTATGGTTTTTAGTAGATAACTATGGATATTCATATTTTTAGTCTTGGTAAATATGTAGTCTTGATTTTTTTAATTTTTAGGTCTTTATGTAAAATTTTATTTTGTATGAACCGTATATGTATATTATGTATATATAATATATGTATATTTGCACATTTAAAAAAAATGTAAAGTTTTGTCAGGTATGTAAACAGTTTATTTCTCCACATAAGGCAAACAACATAATACTTGTTTATATACTAATAGTGAACATTTTTTATGTATTATAGATTTTTTGGAAATAATATTGAAATGCACTGGTAAACTTGTTATAATGTAATTGATATGTTACTAACAGGTAAACCTTTTATTTAATGAAATTTCAAGGTGTAAGACTGATGGTTTTATGTTTTTACTATTTTAGTGACAGTAATGTGACTGCAAAATAACAACATCCTTTGATAAGCATCGACTTGTATTTTCCAATTTTACACCATTTTGATACTTAGCAAATATAATTTAGGTGGCCCTATAAGAAGGTAAATAATAATTATTGTTCAATATGACGTAATTTGCCATAATTATATTATTTTATCACTTGCAAAGAGGATAATGTAAGTAAATGGTAACTATGGAATATCAGATCTACAAATATTAAGTAAGGTAAGGTCTAGTTTAGAGCCTTGAGGACTCAGTGTTCAATCCAGGTATACTTCAGGGGGGGGGGCAAATGCCCCCCCTGAAATTTCTTTCGCACCCCCTGACAAAAACAATTTTCAAAAGAAAGTACCTATTTATTAAATGCACAACAATCGTTATGATTACCACACCTAATGGCGTTCAATAAAATATAATTTATTTTTATCAATGTTTTTATATTGTACTCCCAGTATAGAAACTATCTACTGACTGTATCACCATTCACCAATGAAAAAAATGAGCCCCTCCCCAGAGAAATTTTCTGGATTCAACACTGCTTGAGGTATGTCAGCAGAGAAAGACTTAGTCCAAAAAGTTGTTAGAATTATTTTACCTTTCCAAAAAAACAATATTTGAAACAAATGTAACACGTATTTAAATTTTAAATAGTAAATGTTGGTACTTAAATAGTTAAAATCTTTTAAATTATTCTATACTTAAAATAAAACATTAAAGATTAATAACCTAACCTAACCTAAACTAGTTAAAAAAGATATTTTATTTTCACTTTCATATCACTAAAATACTTATGAATTTTAATTAATATAATAATTCAGTTAATTAATGTTTGCAACAAACATTCAGACTATTGGGATTCAATTTTAAAAATAATTTCCTATTTTTTTATCTGTTAGAATTAGGTGTTATAATTCCAGGTGTATTAAATTAATAACAACACATACATCATGAATACTGACTACATTAAATTACATAATTTCATATAATGAAAACTTTCCCTCTATACCTAGGATAGGAAACTATCTTACCAAAGGACGTACTTAAAAATAAATTAAACAGGTCAGATTGCATTTATTTTGTTAATTTTTTTTCCTTTAACCTAACCAAAATTTAACTTTTAGATAATAATTATAACAACATACATTTCAAAATACAGCAGTGGCTGGATATATTGTTAAATAATATACAAGTCATGAGTGACCTATCTTTGTGCTATGTAAAAAACACGTAACAGCTACCAAGTACAGTAGATAATTATTTATAATAATCAAGGTTGTAGTACCACATTTAAATATCTAAGATTAAAGGTCCTAGTAAAATGTCTGTTTGTATATTATGATATTTTCAGAATGACCATAAATTAAATAACATTAATTATTGGCACAAATTTACACTATAGATAAGCAAACCAATGCAATCATTAACATTCATTATTTTAATTTTATTAATTCAACTAGTAGTGCACGGAGACAAGAAATGAGTAGGTACTTATTTCCCACTTTCTTTTGCTACCAATACTGCCATATGTCATTAGTAGTCAAGTCCAAATTAAAATAATGAGAGATACATAATTGAATTAATGTTGTATATTCATAGGGTTATTCAACCTTGGAATTTAGTTAGATTTAAACTAATAGTTTATATATAGTATAAAATAATTCTTATAATCTATAGCTACCAATGTCAAAAAACCATGTAATCCATTATTTTGAGCAAAATTATTTCATATAAAATATATATATATATATATATATATTAAGTAAACAAAATGTGATATTTTAATCATACATATACCACAGTCAAATAGTAGATGACAAATGTTGACACACCTTTACACATATTACTATAATTTTGAAAAAATTAGATTAGATTAGTATATAAACCAGTTTGTAAATTTAATACATAAATTTAACAATTAATAATCTCATATCCCATCAAAATAATTTTATTAAAAGATTGTTAGAAAATTTTCATCTCATTATTGATCTTTAAATACTAAATGATTTTATAAACTTTTATTGTTGTGTAGACTTTTATAGTGAAAACTGCATAGACATAATATAGCTTACATGTCATTTGAATTGTAAATTTTCAATTTCTGAACTTGCTTAATTATCAAGAATGTAGTGTTAAATAAATTTTTCAAATAATATAGATGACTCAATTCTTTTATTTTTAGTTGAAAACATATTTTTTATGCATGAAATAATAAATTTTAAATAAAAAAATATAAAATAAAAAAGAATAATGTATTTCCAAGTTGTAAGAGTTTTCAGAATCCAAGAGTTAAGTTTTTTAGTTTAATTTTGAATCAAATATTGATTCATACTTAAGACAGAAAAAAAAGTTATTCACAATAGAAATTAGATGAGTTTTGCTGATAAATGTATAATAAATAAATCTACTTGGGTTCTTCTCTTTAGTTATACTTGATTTAATAAATTATTATAATTTTATTTCAACTTCCTTAATCACAGCATAACTTTATTGTGGCTGTGGCGTGACCGCAGTAGCAGCAGTTGGCTTGCTCCGATGGGTCGTTGGTGTGGATGAAACTTGTTGAGAAGCTGTGTCTTTAACAAATTTTTCCACCTTAAACATTTTAAAAAACATTACCAAATAAATTATAATAATTAATTTAATTAAATTTATACAAAATTACAAAATAGAAAGTGAAATCCAACATAAATGTCATATCCAATACATCAGAGATGGCAAACCTATGAAACGTATCAGGGAGTGATATGCTCTTTAAGTAATAAGCACAACTGTTAACATTAGTCAAAAGTTAAATTTTATTTAAATTTTTTTATTTAAAAAAAGTCATCAAATTAGTACACATATATAAAATAAAATTCAACAAAACATTTTATTTGACACGGGGGTACAGCAAAGTTTGACATCTCTGCTATAGACCAGTGTTTTTCAACATGAGGGTCAAGATCATCTTAACTAAGGATCATAAGTTTAAATTACTACACATGGTATTTATTAATTTATATTCGTAATGGTATAATATTTTGTTTGGTTAATCAGTTAATGATATGATGTTTTTATTATTCAAATTTGTACTTAATATAGATAAGGGGGTCGCAAAGTGATTGACCATATTTTAAACTATTTTGAGGGTGGCGATACTAAAAAGGTTGAGGAACAATGCAATAAACCAATGTTTCTCAACTGATGTTCCACAAGTCGCAACCGTTTTACACGTGTATAGTACTATTAGGTGTGAAAAATAGAAAATTTCCAGTACTTTATTACTTAAGAGTAGTTTAATGAAATAAATCAGTCAAAAATAAATTTTATCTGAACACAAAAAAGAATATATTTTATTCATTATGTACAGATCACTTTGATTCAATTAAAATACTTTAAGAATCTCTAATATATTAATTTGGGATGAAAAGGATTACATTAATAATAATAAGCCATTTTTATTTAACTAAGTACTAGTAAATTAGTACTAAGACATACAATTTATGCTAATCAAAACAACAATTAGCTATTTTATTATCTTTTTAAGTAAATTATAAAAGAAGTTTTATAATCAATGGATAAAATACTTCAAAGTTTACTTACAATATTTTTTATGTACAAAATAGCTTTGTCTTCTTGATTTCCAGTGCCTTTAACATTATCAGCCTTGTATGGTGGGCTAATTATCACGTGATCATATACAACAATATTCTGCCCTTGCCAAGTTACTTCTGGAATCCTAAGTATAAAATAGGCAAATATTATTTAATAATTCTTCTTCAGATAATCAAATAATTTATAATTAAAAGTTTACGTTTTAGTTATAGTCAAATACAATTTTTGTGCCTCTGGAGAAACATTGGCAGACATAGCTGATATTTGACGTTTCTTATCTTGTATTTGAGTTTTTATCCTATTATTTAACTGTAATAAAATATAATATGTATTATTAAATATTCAGGTATCTCATCATGTAGAGGAAGTAATAACATACTCTATTTAAATTTAACGAAGGCAAAGGTGGTGGATTAAAACTGGACTCCTTTTTGACTTGTACATCTTTAGCAAACGCTAAGTTCACTATGTTGATGTTGCTTAACATTGGGTTATTATTATTTGATGGACATTCTGATAATTTATATTAAGGAAATAATTTTATCATGTACTTATTTAATAGGTTATATCCATGTAAAATATATACCGTCTACACAAATTAAATTTTAATTTAAAAAAATAGAATCTATATATTTTATTATACCAAAAATTATTCTTATTTTTAATAACAATAGATAGCAATTAATAAGTATAATATTTGCAGCAAGTACACCAAGCATTTATTAATAGCAATTTTCAAAATAATTAAAATTTTGGCTTATCAAGAATACAGTTTGTACTTAGTATTTATCAAGTAATAGTAATATTAGAAGTATAGTAGACAATTATTTGCATTTTTTCAATGACAAAGTGCACATGATACATGCAATAAATGTGATATTAGTATTATGTATTGACGTCCAAATGCGTTTAATACATAAAAAAAAAAAAAAAAAAATACGCCAAACATATTTGAGAATACACAATTTTCTTATCGTACACCACAATGCATCAGTACCATCGTGGGTTACCAAAAACATGTTCAGGGGTAGTTGATGTCTATAATTTAGGTAAAATGACAGTGGCATCATACAGTAAAGTGAAGGGACAGTAAGATAGCAAAAGTATGGCAAACTATGCTTAAATCATTGTGAAAGGGATACAAAATTAACAATTATCTGACAAGCATGGCAATTTTATCCCTAGAACAAAAATTTACTGGAAAAATTTGAAGAAATTATCATGGAAAACTATTAGTTTGTAGCTTATATTGTAATAGTAAGTAATAAAAAAAAAAAATTGAAGATTGTACAAATTGTTTTCTTAAAAAGTATTATTAAGTCAATTTTTCAATTGGGTAAATTGGTAAATTGGGAGTTTTTCATCAGGCCAGGGGCTATCTATGAGGACTTCTTATGCCACTAGGGGTGCAAGTCACTATCCCGAAAAACCTAGTCCGGCTACACAGCAATTCTTTTAAGAAGAAGGAAACCCCACAGGGTGTCGATGGCACATGCAAATTCTGAACGATCTGCGAAGCAGTGAACATGTTTCGGACAGCAGGTGACCATGGTGCTGATAACGCCGAAGATCCCTCGCCGCACGTACCAAGACCCCCCAAAAGAATCGTTTAATTCAGTTAACCCACATAATATTATTGTTTCCTAAGCTACCGGTGGTAGTTGCGTTTCCGGAAAAGGATACTCAATATTAGCATTTTCGTAGTAGGCTCGAACCCGAGAACCTCGCCCTCGATCTCCTCGTCGAAGCAGTTGGTGCACATGACGACGCTACCGATGGAGAAACACTCGTTGACACCAGCCATTTTGTGTTTCCCATAAAAGTTTATCGCCATCTAACGTTTGACAAACGGGCGCGGGCACCGGACGCACCGATTCCGAAACTGACCGGGACGACGGGCAGCAACGGCGCGCACGACTTACCGCAAACGATGACAAAAATGAGGACGATGACGATGCGCACGCGACGGCCTACGGACGTGCCGTGGACCGCGGTCGTAAGTGAAATAATAATATTATTAACAATTTAACTTTCGCAGTTTCGCGTTCGAGTGATAGCGATGATTCGGTGCGTGTATGTGTGTATGTATTGCGTTACGTGAGTGTGTGTGTGTGTGTGTGTGTGTATGCCGTGTGGTAGACACGAGACGGCGCGACCAACGCTGATACGAAACGCTTGTGTGGTTTACCGAAAATTAATTTTCGTTTCCGGCTAAAAATAGTATACGAATATCGTTCGTACTCCTTTAACTTAACGTGCGCAACGACAGGAGATAATGATAAAAAAAAAAAAAAAATACTGCACTCACGGCAATAATGCCGAGTGTATGAGACCTAAATCTAAATGTTCGTGTGCGTACGTGCCGTGTCGTCCGTGCGCGCGCGTGCGTGTATACGATGCGATGAATTTGTGCGCTTGCGCGAGCGTTATCGGTACCGGTGTAGTGTGACCGCTGGTGGAGTGTTAAGCAAACGCCGTGGCGAATATTGATAACGGGCCGTTGGAGTGTTGGACGGCGGACCGGTCACCTCGGTGACGTCACATTTGCGATGAAGTCACTCTAACGACAATATTTTATTTCACAGTTTCACACCACTTGACAACGTTTTTCTGCTGTGAAGAAGAGTTTTACTAATTTTATTTCTCATTCCTCTTCTTAATTTATTTCATTATACTTCTCAATCGTGCGTATGATGCACTGTTGTAGTGTCGTAAAACTGCAGTAGCATTGGTGCAATACTGAGTCAACTCTGGATTGATGGTTTGAAAGGAATCAAGGTCGTATTTAAGGTGGGGCGAAGGGGGCATTCGCCCCCCCCCATCACTCGTATTTTTATATTTAATTCATTGATTTAATAATTAAATTTTGTACTCATATTTTTGTTTATTTACGCAAAAAAGAAAAATTAGTTTCGCCCCCCCCCCGTGGTCTCGACTCAAATACGCCCTTGGACTTTGGAGGGAATGCTTAGACTTAACTTTGTTTTTTTAAATTTTGACAGCTAGCCACTAGGTGCCTATCTGAAATACGGTTTGATACGTCATATCTTTGCTAGCATGCCTCGTGTTAATTGTAAATCTTTTTTTAGGCGTTCGTGTAAAATTATATCATACTTTCATGCTGTCACAGTGGCGTATTTAGGATTTTGTCCAAGGGGGAGGATATACGCTATATATACGTTGGAAAACATAATTTCCTCGATGGCGGAGGGGGGGTACATTTACCCACTAACCAACATTATTAAACTTACTAGTAAAAAAAAGACCAAGGGGGGATCTATCCCCCATATCCCCCCCGTAAATACGCCACTGTGCTGTCATGCTGATATGACATCCCAATATACCATTTCTATAAAATAATAAAATAGGTATATTAGTAGGGCTATTTAGTCAATAATTATTATTTATTATTTATTAATATGATAACAGTCATTGGGTATTTTAATTTCTAATTGAAAGAATTTTAAATTAGATGAGTTTCAATTAATATATAATTATTTATTGTACAATTTGTTTTAACGCTTTTGTCAAAGCGGTTCGGGGGATCGTAATTTAAATCACCAAATCATTAAAAAAAAACTAAGAAAAACTGAATTAATATGACAATTAAAATTTTTTTAGTTTTTTACCTTCGAAAAAAATATTCCTAAATCATAAAGCAGGCCTACTTGTATAATTTCCTTATGTTAACATATGTATTTAAAATCAATTGAAAATTTGTAAAAATAAATTAAAAAGTGAATATAATTAAGGATAATATATATTCATATAAACATCATTAGCTGCTCATTAGTCACATATTTTTTTTTTTATGTCTGTATACATGAGAACGTGTCGAAATAATGCTTCAATTTCAAACTTTGGGGGTGGTTTCCGATGGCAAATTGAATCTAATTGATACATTGGGAGGTCATTTTTTGAAATTCCCAATAGTTTTCAAAAGCACTGGAAAAAACCAAAAAAAAAAACGGGAATTTTTACGGCAAACCAGTTTTCGACCAAATCGATTTTTTTTATATGGTTGTAATTCAAAAATTAATCACTGTAAATACTTGAAATTTTCACCAAATTGTTATGTTAGTGTTATCTATATACAGTTAAATTTTTGAGTTATTTATAGACCACTGAAATTTTCAATTTTTCTGAAAATTGTTTTTTTAAGTGTCGATAAAATTTTTTTGGCCCAATAAAAATATTTAAAAATATAATGCAAAGTTCCTCATAAGTTATTCTTATAGTGATAAAAAATTATAAGAATACATAGGCACAATTTTTTTTTTTTAATAGCATTTGAAGTTCAAATATTGACAAAAATTCGTCAAAATTATGAATATTTGCAAATTATTTTGTAGGTATAATTCATAAAAATATTTTTGTATAAGTATCTAAGAGTTGAAAATATAATACAAGGTTTTTCATAAGTTTAGCTTACAATAATTATAAAAGAACTTAAATTTTGGTGTATTCAGGTCATTAAAACATAACCCACCTTTTTCACCAACCACTGGAAATTATATCCTAGGCTGATAAATCATCTTCGTTCAGAATCGTTTTTCGTATTCAATGATATCGATATCTATCATTGGATTCAAATTTAACACTCTTATAATATAATATAATAGCAGTGATCCACACGGCACCTAATGCACAGCAGAGCGGTACCCACTTGCCCGCTTTTTTAGAAGTTGTATCCATTTTTCAGCATTTAAAGAGATGTTTAACGGTAACTTAATTGTAATCCTGCACAAACCTCTTCTATGCAATACGCCAATACATAATAAGGTAGGTAGCTAAGAATGTATATCGCATATATTTAATATGACTATATTATGAATTATGAAAATATATTAATAATATCTATAGCCATATAGCCATTAAACCTAAAGGTATACGTATATATTTATCAAATTATTGTCAAAAAATACGTTGTAACCTGAAACGTATAAAAAATAACAATAAGAAGAAATAAATAAATTATAAACATGTAGAGTATTTTGTATTTATATTTTTACATATAAAGAAAAATTTAAAATGTTACAAATGATGTAACTATCGTTATCAATAATTATAGTTAAGTATATAATATATAAGTGCATTGCAGTAATAGAATTTTTTGTCACAAATTAACAGCTGAATGTTAAATTATTAAATTATTTACACTATTTTAGTCTTAATTTATAGTTGAGTCGTATAATATATTTACTAATTATAAATGAATAAAGAATACACGAATAATCTCAATGTATAGGTAAATTTTATCGCCAAGTCGTAGTTTAATACATTCTGTGTTAAAAATTAATTTTTGAGAATACGAAATAACAATACGCGCAAAATAGAGTACCTACTCATAATTAATTTTAATAATTATCATTCTTAGAACTCGTAAAAAAAAGTTAGTACTTATTTTAAAAATGGATACTATTAATACTTAGATCTTTGAAGCTATTTTTTAATGTTGATAAATGATAATAAATATTATTTGAATGCAAAACACTGTAAACCTATAGTTATATGATAGGTAGTTACTTATAAGTTATAAGCTATAAAGTTATATTATTGTTTAATATCTTTAGCTTTATATTCGCGCGTGCTAAGTACATTTGAATAAACGCAATAAGTCCTTACTTTTATATTATTGTTATTTTTTAATATTTCATGACGTATATTTTTGTGTGGTGTGCAATGTGCAAAGTGTGTTCAAAACTTTAAAGCCAAACATCAAATATTTTTTATGGTAGTTTAAAGTTTAACTTAATATATTGAAGCTTAAATTTTATAATTATTATCTTTTGGATTTCTTTAAATTTCATTACTTTGTAAATACAGGGTGCGTCGTAATGGACTCCCATATTTTGCTAGATTAGATTATTAATAACTATAATAATAGGTTTTTATTTGTCACCATGCCGTGGTCCAGTAACAGCGTGGTTTCGTTATCTAGGCATTTTTCAAAAACGCTGAATGTGTGACTACGACACTGCAGAGAGCATTTCGCACTCGGTTCGGTTTGAATCCAAACGAAAGTGTACCATTTCTTATGGGTATACATTAAAGCTGAAGTTTTCAAACATCAACTTAGAACCATTTAAGAACTAAAGGAGACTATTCGTCAAGAAATGTCTGCGATTCCACTCGATCTGCGGGTTATAGAGTGATGGAAAACTTCGAGAACGGTTCCCATATATGCGTTGCTCGTCAACGCAATCATTTAGACGATATAATTTTTAAAAAACAATTTAAAAAAACCTTATATGGGTAATGTAGTTTTTAAAAATAAATTTTTTTTTCTATATCTTGTATCATTTTTTGTTTTAATTCACCTCGGAAATATGGGAGTCCATTATGCCGCACTCTGTACATAGATAAAGTAATGTATAGTTAATCGTGTATTATGTTTTATTTTTTCAAATTTAGTAAAATTCAAATTATGTAATTTTTTAATCTGCAAAATGGAAAGAAAATATAATGTTAATTGAAAATCCATATGTATATATTTAGTCAACAAAATAGATACGTGTTCGGGGAGCTAATGATCTATATAAACTGCTGAAGTCTACAATATTTGTAAATAAATACTAGTGTTATAAACGTATAATAGCTAGACTATTTAAGTCACCACTCAATACTATTATTACATTTTAAATTCTGAGCGGAGCGATGAATGTATTGATTTTACAATTTTGTGTTTTTTTTTTTTTTTTGTGTCTGTGTACACTAGAACGTGTCGAAATAATGCTTTAATTTCAAACTTTGGGGGTGGTTTTCGAAACAAAAAACAAAATGAATCTAGTTGGTGCATTAGGGAAGTCACTTTTTGAATTTCCAAACAGTTTTCAAAAGCGCTGGGAAAAACCAAAAAAAAATTAAGGAAAAACGGGAATTTTTACGCAAAACTAGTTTTCGACCAAATCGATTTTTTATAATATGGTTGTAATTAAAAAACTAATCATTGTAAATACTTGAAATTTTACCAAATGTCTATATCAGTGTTATCTATATACAGTTAAATTTTCAAAAATTTTTGACTTCTTTTGAGTTATTTATAGGCCACAGAAATTTTCGATTTTTTTGGATGACCAAAAAGTTTTTAAAATTTAATACAAGGTTCCTTATGAGTTGTTCTAATTGCAGTTAAAAAAAATTAAAAATCGCCAGTCACAATTTTTTTTTATAAGCGTTTATAGTTCATAATTTTACGAAATCTGTCTAAAACGCGAAAATTTGCAAGTAATTTTGTAGTTGAAAAATCATAAAAAATTTTTTGTTTATAACTAATGATTAAAAATACAACACTAAGTTTTCCATAAGTTTTCCTTAGAGTAGCTATACAGAAAACTCGTAGCATCATTAAAGGAAAAATTTTAAGTGCGTTTGAATTTTAAATTTTTAGGAAATAGCGTAACGATAACGATTTATCCTTAAACGATTTTAAATATTTGTTATTATTCAAAAAATATAAGCCGTAGATACCTGAAAATTTTACCAGTTATTAAGATTCGCGTTTTCTTTACGTGATTTGAATTTCAAAATATTTTGACTTTTTTTGAGCTATTTATAGACAACTGAAATTTTCAATTTTTCTAAAAAAAATTTTTTAAAGTGTCGATAAAACTTTTTTGGCCCAATCAAAATACTTGAAAATTGTATACAAAGTTCCTTATAAGTTATTCTTATAGTGATTAAAAAATTATAAGAATACATAGGCACAATTTTTTTTATTAGCATTTAAAATTCAAATATTGACAAAAATTCGTCAAAATATATGTACAGTAGAGCGGTACCCACTTGCCCACTTTTTTTGTTTTTTTTTTTTTAATTTTAACAAGAAATATACAATCTATACTCTTGAGCACAATACGAATATGTGATATAATACTTTTTTACATGAAAACGTGAGGGAAGAAGCCATTCATTGAAAGTACTACCTATTTGTTTATTAATATATATTTTTTAATAATTTTATACTATAATTTGGTTTTAACTTCTTAAGTATAAGTAATAGGTACCTAATCTTATAAAGCCATAAATATATTCATTCTATATATATAGTCTATAAAAAATCTATAATAAAAGGTTATGTATATCGTATATCACTTAGTATATGTATACAAAATCACGGCTATATGACAAA